>VMDR010018305.1:0-19302 GCA_007922815.1 Macrotus californicus | reverse complement strand
CAGCCTTAATGAACTGTCAGAAAGAGCAATTACAGTTTCATCAAAAAGAATAAAATACCTAGGAGTAAATATAACCAAGAAGGTAAAAGACCTATACTCAGAAAACTATATGACATTGAAGATAGAAACTGAAGAAGGTACAAATAAATGGAAACATATACCATGCTCGTGGATAGGAAGAATTAAAATCACTAAAAATGTCCATACAACTCAAAGAAATCTACAAATTCAATGCAATCCCTATCAAAACACCAATAGTATTTGAACCTGACAAATGATCCTAAAATCTACATGGAACCACAAAAGAGCCTGAATAGCCAAATCAATCTTGATAGAACAAAGTTGGAGGTATCGCGCTACCTGACATCAAACTGTACCACAGTGCTACAGTGATCAAAACAGTGACATAAAGACAGACGCATCGATCAACGAAACAGTATAGAGAGCTTAGCAACCAACCCATGTCGATATAGGCAACTAGTCCATGATGAAAGATGCAGAAATGTACAATGGGACACAGACAGTCTCTTCGATAAATGGTGCTGGGAAAACTAGACAGATATGCACAAAGAAGAGAATGAAACTGGACTACTTTCCTGAGCCATATACAAGAAGAGTAAACTCAAGTTGATTAAAGGTTTCAATGTAAGACTGGAAACCGTAAAATTCCTAGAAGAAATTACAGGCAGTCGACTCTTTCCTGTTACTCTTAGCAATATTTTTTGGATGCCTTGTTGGACAAGGGAAACAAAAGAAAAAAATAAACAATAGGGACTACGTCAAACTAGGAAGTCTTTGCTCAGAGAAGGAAATTGTCAACAAAATGTAAAGACAGCCCACAGAAAGGGAGAAGATATTTGCAAATGATACATCTGAGAAGGGTTAATATTCAAAGTATATTGAAAACTCATACAACACCAAAAAAATACAAACCAATTTGAAAATGAGCAGAGGACCCAAATAGACATTTCTCCAAAGAAGAAATGTTCATGACTAACAAACATGGAAAGATGATTAACATCACTAATCATCAGGGAAATGCCAATTAAAAGCACAAAGAACTATGACCTCACACCTGTCAGAATGGCTGTCATCCATGAACCAACAAACAGCAAGTGCTGGCGAGGATGTGGAGAAAGGGAGCACTCGTGGTGCAGCCACTGTGGAAAACAGTGTGGAGTTTCCTCAAAAAATTAAAATAGAACTGCCATTTGACCCAGCAAGTCCACTGTTGGGTTTTTATCTGAAGAAATACAAAACACTAATTTTAAAAAGACACATGCAGCCCTATGTTCATTGTAGCATTATGTACAATTGCCAAGATATGGAAACAATCTGAGTGGCCAGCAATAAATGATTGGATAAAGAAGATGTGGCACACACACACACACACACACACACACACAATGGACTATTACTTGGCCATAAAAAAAAGAATGAAATCTTACCATTTGCAACAACATGGATGGACCTAGGCAGGGGTGTCAAACTCATTTTCACCGGGGGCCACATCAGCCTTGCGGTTGCCTTCAAAGGGCCAAACGTAACTTTAGGACTGTATAAATGTAAGTACTCCTTAGCAGTTAAGCTGAGTAGAAACAAGGTGCCGGGCCGGATAAAACAAGGTGGAGGGCCAGATTCAGCCCATGGGCCTTGTGTTTGCCACTGGTGACCTAGAGGGACTATGTTGAGTGAAATAAGTCATACAGAGAAAGCAAAATACCATACCATTTCACTTATATGTGGAACCTAAAAAAATAAATGAACAAACAAAACAGAAACAGACTGCTTGTGGCCAGGTGGGAGAGGGGTCGGGTGGCTGGATGAAAAAGGTAAAGGAATTGAGAAGTATAATTTGCCAGCAATAAAAATAGTCACAGGGCCGTTAAGCACAGCATATGAAATACAGTCTCCGTTGTGATGATCATGCATGGTATCAGACAGGCACTGGACTTACTGCTGTGGTCACTTCGTAAGTTATCTAAATGTCTCATCACCGTGTCATACACCTGAAACTAATATAATGTTGTCTATCAGCTGTAATTGAAAAATAAACTTAAAAATTCGAGCAGCATAAAAACAGGTACAGTAAAATCTCATTTTCATAAATATCCCTATGCCTGGATTTACATTCAAATGAGTGAGAATAATAGTAAAGGTGCACACTACGTTATTTTAGGGAGGTGAAAGGGGAGATTATTTAATTATTTATACATTTTTAGGTTGTTTTGCATGTTATAGTGTCCATATATTTCTTTTTTAATTAAAAAATTTTACATTAAAATGATTTTCATTCTAATAGCAAGAAATAGCATAGGTATTTTTAGGGTATGCCATATTACCTTTTTACTTGCTATTAAAAAATAATTTTTTGTTATTAAGAAAGTTAATCTTCTTGTAATAATAGATGCATGCCTATTTAATATTTAGTATATATGTTTTATACTCATGCTATTTTTATTAAGTGCCATAATTTTCAGATTTACAATGAAGGTTGAAAAAGCTTTTGTACAAGTTCAGGCTTATACTCATTAAATTCATAAAACAATTTGGAAAGACAACAAAACATACTCCTGTGAATTCACTTCACCAAAGCTGCTTTTGTTGACTTCTAATCAATCCTGTTGACTGAACCTAATTAAATCAGCACTAGCTTTAATGGGCCTAAGGAGACCTTAATTGATGTTCTCCTAACAAACTAGCATTTTAAGAGAAAAACTCAATGCTAACCTGGATCAGTTTTTAGCAATGCCGGAAGCCAGCTCAAGTTATGGCTTTTTGTTGTAGATGGGGGATTGTCTGGGAACGTGATAAATTAATGTGAGGAAGAGAGCCAAATCTTGAGAAGATCTGACTCTATTTAGGCACAATCAGAAGTGCATGAAATTATAAATGTATTGATATATAATACACACAGAGCCACTTGGAGAAGTGTTTAGAAAGAGAGCATAGATTTGGAATGGAATAAAAAACTGGACATCTTAATTTGGTTTGAAAAGTGCTTGTTGAGAGCAGAATATGTTCATTCATCTGTTTATCCTACAAACCTCTTATTTAAATTTCATATTGCTTCGTCAAGTTCTGGACTATAAGGACAACACAATGAAAAGACTCTCTGTCCAAGACCCAAATGCCACCAATTTAAGAAGTAGAAAGTGACACTCCTTTCTCAAGATGCTTTATTGCCACCTACCCACAAAGTGTTGTGGGAAATCCACACATCTAAGATGACTAGAGAGATGAGTGTTTGCCCTGGAGTTGTGCTGTGCCCAAAGTACACAACACCCTAGGAACGGATGCACACGATAACAAACATAGCATCATACCGTTTCAACGCAATGGTGAAGGGCCAGGTCAGAGAGACATCCCAAGGACTATGAGGGCCCAGTCTCAAAGTTCAAAAAAATGCTTTCTTGCAAAGATAAAAACTCAGCTGTGTTTAAGCTAACTTTTTTAATTGTATTTATTTATTTTTTTAAGATTTTATTTATTTATTTTTAGAGAGGGAAAGGGAAGGAGAAACAGAGGGAGAGAAACATCAATGTGTTGTTGTTGCGTTTTGCACACCCCCTGACTGAGGACCTGGACTGCAACCCAGGCATCAAATGTCCATGACTGGGAATCAAACCCACTACTATTTGATTCACAGGCCCATGCTCAATCCACTGAGCTACATCAACCAGGGCAGCTTTTTAAACTTGAATATGCTTTTATCAGCATACGAAGAAAAGGTGAGTCTCTGACAGATGCAGATCGAAGCAGTGAAGGGTACTTGAAGAGGTCCTATAGGGTGAATAAACATGGCACAGAGGCATCACTTTATTACTAGAAAGTTATTTTCTTCAGAATAAAGAAAGAGCCCCTGCCATTCTCTCCCTCTCCCTTCTCATCTGTAACAAGTCTCAGCTTTTTGGTAGCTACACTATGAAGATCTCTCAGAATTCCAATATTAAGATCATCCTATTTAGGAATGACTGGACATCTGGGAGGAGAGGAAAGGAAGGCAGAGGTTCACAGAATGGGAATTCTTGGTGCCTCCACAGTATAGAAGTTTCAACCATGCCTCTGTATAATGCATATGACCTCTAGTTTTAAAAGTTGGCTGAGTATGAGGAAACCTATTGTGTTTGCAGAGGTATTTGCTGAAAGCAAAAAGGGAAAGAACAAGAGTATCATTTAAAAAGGAATGTACAGCCCTGGCCAGGTGGCTCAGTTGGTTGGAGGGTAGTCCCATACACCAAAAGGTTGTGGGTTCGATCTCCAGTCAGGGCACATACCTAGGTTGTGGGTTTGATCCCTAGTCGGGGTATGTATAGGAGGCAATCAGTCGATGTTTCTCTCTCACATTAATGTTTCCCTCGCTCTCTCTCTCTCTCTCTCTCTCTCTTTCTCTTACTCCCCCTTCCTCTCTCTCTAAAATCAATAAACATATCCTTGGGTGAGAATTTTTTACAAAAGAAATGCACAATATAGTTTTTCCCTAGCATTATTCAGATCAAATATTTTTAGGCCATCAAGCCTCTATCCACAGACCAGAAACTGAAAAAAATACGTAGGTTGTTTTTTACATTTTTCTTAAGCTTTCCCACTTAAAAGAAATTTTAAATTATGGTTTCGATCCTGATCTATAATTCACTTCTTTCTTTTATGCAGCAGCACATACACCATCAAGAAGGAGAAAGGGGCGCAACCATGTGCAAAATGATCGATGGCAAACCCCTTGGAGCAGAATGTGCATGGGTGTGTCCCTGGATTTAGTCATTGTGAACAAGAGTGTTACCAGGAACCAAGGGAAAAAAATTCTGAGGTTTGGGGAGATAGTGTTGTGTTTCTACATCACTTTTTCCCAAGGTATTCAAAGTGTCGGATTTAAAAAAAAAATGATTTTGTGAAATAGATAAAAGATGACATCATTTGTATCAATATTTCAGGCTCTAGAAATAAAATACTGAAAAAAAAGTTTATTCACAGACTGACACACTAATAGAAATGTACCTTCCAATAAAAACCCTCGAACTCTACGAGTCTGGTCACTGGATAACACTACTTTAATATTTTATTAGAGTATTAATACTTTTTATTATTTTAACAAGAGTCTTAAAAAGTGATGCAGAATTGAGTTGCCAGGACAATATGTGGCCTGATATATTTTATAACTGCTAAATGCTGAGCCATCTTTTCATTCTGTGAGCTAAGGAAATATTTCCATCCATTTTTCTTAGCTCTCATCCACTCCACTGGTGATTGTCAGCAATTGTATATATCAAGTCATAAATGTACAGACATCCAACACACTAAGGGAGTCATAGCCCCAGGATTTTCCGTAGAGTTATTTTAATAAGCAGATTCCAGCTATAATTTTACTGATTTAAAATCCTGGGTTGTCCCAGGAATTATGCTACAACATGCTAACAGGAGCATCAGTGTCTGAACGTTGACCGCTGTGGACTTGTGCCCCTAAGTCCTCACCGGAAGGGGAGAGAACTGCCCCACTGGGAGAGAAACACAGCCAAGACCTCACTGTGACCTAACAAAAAGGCTTATGTAACAAAGCAAATCCTTATCCAGAGTTTAAGTTCTATAATATGGTCTTTAAATATCTTACTTTGGATTATCCAAGAGTGATCCATAGAGCCATATAGAAAATAAAGAAAGATGTTCCCTTCCCGTTTTGGTTACAGTTTATAAAGAAAGGCCTAGTGGCTAGAACTTTCCCGAGCCTGTTTTATCCCCTTCATGCTGGAGGAGAAAACACATGAAGGAATCTAAATCCTTTCGTGGGTATCTCAATGCTGGACTGGATCCAGTCTTTTGGCACAGTCTGGCTAACTCTGAATGTACCAACAATATATCTCCCAGATCCTAGGCCTCAAGTACAATGGGAGAGGCAAGCAGAGCAAGTGAGGAGCTGCACATGCATTTCATCTTGGGGTTAGAAGAGAGCATACCAGGCTCATTCTAACTTCAAATACATTCAATTCAAGGGGTCTTAACATCTTGCAATGCTGCTGCCTCTGAGCTATTCAAAGGAGAAAAGATTTATTACAAGCTTCTAATCAACTAAGCAGTAAAATAAGGCATTCACAGAGAAAGTTTGCATGTCATCTAGAACTATCATCCCCCATTGTAAAGGCACCAAGTTATAACCAGATGCTGGACATGTTTCTTTCTTTCTTTTTTTTAATGGGCAGATTCAGGCCATGGAATCTTCAGTGAAATGCAGAGATCATCCCTGGATGTGGGTTTTGAAATATTGATCCTAGCTTAAAAGCTTTAATTAATTGTCCTACATCAGGTTACCAATAGATCCATGTTTTTGTTCTTGGCACTACTACCTTATAAAAAAATACATGGGTAGAAAATATAAAGAAATAAAAGAGAATGATGAATGTACTCACATTTAAAGACTGACAGGAAAGAAGAAGAAACTTTTCAAATACCACACGAGAGAAGAACTCATTACTTCCCATTCAAAAGTAGCTTATATTTCCTGCCCATTTGCTTGACTCTGTTTATTATTTCAATTTTCTGAGAGCCTTAACACACACCTATTTGGGATAAAGACAAAAACAAGCTTTTGTATGATTAGTTCAACCCTGATAATTGCTTTCCTGTTGTGTGAAACAAATATAACAACATAGTACCATGCTACACTTAAAGTTTTTAAAAATAGACCTTTTTTAGAAAGTTTTAGGTTTCCATGAGGATAGAGGGATGGGTAAAGCGAGTTCCCATATACCCCTGCCCTCGCATATGCACAGCCTCACCATCAGAAACGTGTCCACACCACAGTAGTGCATTTGTTATAAACAAGGAGCCTGCACTGACACACCATTATCAGCCATGGTCCGTAGATTAAAGTAGGGGTTACTCTCGGTGGTGTGTATTCTATGGGTTTGGAGAAAAGGATAAGAACCTGTATCCACAATAATGTCATACAGAGTAGTTTCACTGCCCTAAAAATCCTTTTCGTCTCCTCCCTCCCGCTACCCCCTGGGCAACCACTGATCTTTTACTGTCTTCATAGCTTTGCCTTTTACAGAATGTCATATAGCTGGGACCACATAGTCTGTGGCCTTTTTAGATTGGCTTCTTTCACTTAATAATATGCATTTAGGATTCCTCTAAGTCTTTTCATACCTCAAGATTTTATTTCTTTTTAGCGGTAATATTCTATCACCCACATGTACCACATCTAGCTTTTTCATCTGTTCACCTAATGCAGAACATCTTGGTTGTTTCCAAGTTTGGGTGATTATGAATAAAGCTGCTGCAATCACTCACTTGCAGGATTTTGTGTGGACGTAAGTTTTCAATTCCACTAAGTAAATAGCAAGAAGTGCAACTGCTGGATCATGCACTGAGAATATGTTTAATTTTTTAAAGAAACAGCCAAGCTGACTTCTGAAATGACTGTGCCATTCTGCATTCCCACCAGCAATCTGTGAACGTTCCAGTTGTTCCACATCCTCACCACATTTTAGTGTTTTCAATTTTGGCCATTCTAAATAGGTATACAGGGGAATCTGGTTGTTGTTGTTTTTAATTGGTTTTTAAAAAGATTTTATTTATTTTTAGAGAGAGGGGAAGGGAGGAAGAAAGAGGGAGAGAAACATCAATGTGTGGTTGTCTCTCATGTGGTCCCCACTGGGGACCTGTCCTGCTCCCCAGGCTTGTGCCCTGACTGGGAACTGAACCAGTGACCCTTTGGTTCACAGGCCAGCACTCAATCTACTTGTTGATAGATATATATTTTTTGCCATTTTATTGTTCATAGTTTTGATCTTCTTATTTTGCTTAAATAAGTCCCTTTAACATTTCATATAATAATGGCTTGGTAATGATGAACTCCTTTAGCTTTTTTCTTGTCTGGGAAGCTCTTTATCTGCTCTTTGGTTCTAAATGATAGCCGTGCTGGGTAGAGCAATCTTGATTGTAGGTCCCTGCTTTTCATGACTTTGAATATTTTTGCCAATCCCTTCTAGACTGCAATGTTTCTTTTGAGAAATCAGTTGACAGCCTTATGGGAATTCCTCTGTAGGTAACTAATATTTTTCTCTTGCTGCTTTTAAGATTTTCTCTTTCTCTTTAACCTTTGGCTTCTTAATTATGATGTGTCTTTGTGCTGGCCTCTTTGTGTCCATCTTGTTTGGGACTCTCTATGCTTCCTGGACTTGCATGTCTATTTCCTTCACCAAATTAGGGAAGTTTTCTGTCATTATTTTTTCAAATAGATTTCCAATTTCTTTCTCTTTCTCTTCTACTTCTGGCACCCCATGATGCTAATGTTAGAATGCTTGAAGTTGTCCCAGAGGCTCCTTATACACTATTCTTATTTTTTTGGATTCTTTTTTCTTCTTGTTGTTTTGATTGGTTGAGATTTTTGTTTTTTTGCTTCCTTATGTTCCAAAACATTGATTTGATTCTTGGCTTCATTCACAATACTGCTGTTTCCCTACAAATCATCCTTTATTTTAATTAGTGTATCCTTAATTTCTGACTGAATCCTTCCTGTGCTGTTGAGGTCCTCACTAAGTTCCTTGAGCATCCTTATAACCAGTATTTTGAATTCTACATCTGATAGATTACTTATCTCCATTTTGTTTAGGTCTTTTTATGAAGTTTTGATCTGTTCTTTCATTTAGGCCATGTTTCTTTGTCTTCTCATTTTAGCAGCCTCCCTGTTTTTTTCTGTGTGTTAGGTAAAGCTGCTATGGCTCTCTGTCTTAATAACACTACCTAATATAGTAGGTGTTCTTTAGGGTCCAGTGGCACAGCCTCCCCTAACACTCAAGTTGGATACTCGAGGTGTACCTTTTGTGTGGGCTGAGTATACCTTCCTCTTATAGTTGAGCCTTGATCGTTGTTGGCTGGTCAATGGGAGGGATTGACCTAGGTCAGTCAGCAGCAAGGATTGGCTGTGACCACTGACCACCAACCTCCACAGAGGATACTCTGTAGAGGATCAGCTGTGCAGGGGCAGGGTAGTGGTACTCCAACATGGTCTGTACCTTTCCACTGAGTGTGCAGGCTCTGAGGTTTCATGAGTGGTGCAGGCCATGGTTAGCCATTACCTGTGTTCTGCCTGGGGCCACCCAGCATGAGCTACAAAGCAATCTGCAGCTGGCTGCTACTTGTCCTGGGCTTGGAGTTTTCCAGGCAAAACCAAACTTTGAACCTAGGCTGGCTTCTGCTAGTATTGGGTCTGGGGTCACTTAGCAAGAGGTATGGGGGCAGAGGCTCACTGAGACTGGCTGTTGCTTGTTTAAAGGATTTAGGAAGATGTGAAGCATGAGCCAAGACCAGTCATTGATATGAAAAAGCCACTGTTAACAGCTTGGAAGGGCCCATAAATTGGGTGGGGCAGAGCCTTAGGAAATCACCAGGGTGGGGCAAACAGTGTGAGCCAGGTTGATGGAGTTTCAGTTATGACACCTATCTGCCAACTCTGAGGCTCTGTGGGTGGAAGGTTCAGAAAAGGAACAATGGCCTTTGCCTGCCATTCTGTCTAGGAGAAAGCTGTCCCCCAGGTCTTACCCAGACACTTCAGTTGCTCCCATATGCCAATGGTGCTGTTCAAGCTGCTACATGGTGCTGGGGCTCAGAGGGAGCGAGTCTGAGTAAGTTGGTGTGCAGGTCCTTTAAGATGAACTGCTTGGGGCTTCAGAAGTTTCTTCCAACAATGCAGTCTCCACTGGTTTTTGCAGAGAAAAGATATGGGGACTTATCTTCCTGGCACTGGAATCTTGGGCTGGTGGGCCTTGTGTGGGGCTGGGACCCCTCACTCCTGAAATAGCCCTCCTGAATTTTTATCCACCATACATCAGTGTGGGACCAGCCCATTCTGTGTCTGCACCCCTCCTACCAGTCTGGATGGATGAGGTTTCTTTAATTTCACAGGTGTCATAGTTCCATTCAACTCTATTTCAGATGGTTCTTAGTGATGGTTGTATAGTATGGTTGTAATTTTGATGTGGCTGTGCAGGCAGCTGAGCTGTGTTTACCTTTGCCTCCATCTTGACTGGAAGTCAAGTTCTTTGAATACTTCAGATAACAGTCCTTTATCAGATATGTCTTTTGCAAATATTTTTTCCCCCAGGCCTCAATATATCTTATTTTCTTGGCACACTGAGCTTTATTTCTTATAGAAGGATGTGCTTATTTGGGAGAATAGGATATTTCTTTGGCAACCTGTCTCTTCAGTTATAGTGCAGATATCCAATACATAATTCTAGAAGAAATATTTTCTGTCTCCTCCCATATTCAAAAAAGCAAATTTTTATCCAACCCACAATTATCCCATTCACAAATTAATTCAACTAGATTTTTCCTCTTTAAACTCTTTTATTCTCAACCATTTCATTTTCTCTTTTCCTACCCATTTCAAAATTGACAGGTTTTGACATCCAACTAATTTTTGCCAGAGATCAGCAATAAGTTGATCTTTGCCCGTAAGGACTAGGAAAGTTGGAAAGGACATTTCTATCTGTCCTTGCAGAAGGGTGCATCTTACTCCAAACTGCTCAACTATATTTGACTTTGTGGCAAATACTTTCTTAAGGTTTATTAGTGGGACAGCCCCAAAGAAATACTGCTTTAGCATTTAAACTGTGCACTCTAGAGAGAAAAACATAAACTTATGATGAGGAAGGAACTGAGAGTCATCCCTATTTTACAATGCTCTATTCTTCTTAGCAAGGCCTGGCCGAAAGGGAAATTAGTTAACCAGAGCCTAACCTGCCAGAGTATTATCAGAGCTTAACCAACAGGGAAGTGAAATAACCATCTCCAGGCCCCATTAGCCATTATATCCCACCAAAAGGGGAGGAAAAAAACTGAGAAACACTTGCAAAGTTCACAGTCCAGAACACAGAATCACTAAAATACCAAGAAACAACAGGATGTGAGATTGCTTCCTCAACCCCCACCCCCCGCCACTTCACCACCACATTTCTAATGTCCTATGTATAGCAATTCCTTTTACCAGGTACATCATGTCTGGCTACCAAAAACAAAAAAAGTTACAAGGCATACCAAAGAGGAGAAAAAAATACCCCACACAATTTGAAGAGACAAAGCAAGTATCAGAACCAGACACAGCAGGGATGTTGAAATTATTGGACAGGTAATTTAAAACAACTATGATTAATACGTAAGGGCTCTAATGGATAAAGTAGCATGCAAGAACAGATGGGCAATGTAAGCAGACAGATAAAAACTAAGAAAGAACTAAAGAGAAATGCTGGAGATCAAAAACACTAATGGAAATGAAGAATGCCTTTGATGAGCTTTATTAGTAGGATAAATTCCGCTGAGAACAAAATCTCTGAGGTTAAGAATATATCACAAGAATTCTCAAAAACAAAAAAGCAAACAGAACAAAGACCGAAAAGAAACCTGAAGATAATATTCAAGGATCATGGGATAATTTCAAAAGGTATAACATATGTGTAATGAGACTACTAGGAGGAGAAGAAAAAGAAACAGAAGAAATATTTTAAACAATAATGACTGAGAATTCCCTGCAAATTAATCTCAGACACCAAAACACAGATCTAGGAGGCTCAGGGAACATCAAGCAGGATAAATGCTCCCAAAATGGCAATGAAATGTATCATTTTCAAATTACAGAGAATCAAAGGTAAAAATTCCTGAAAGAAACCAGAGAAACAAAGATAAGACTTACATCCAAATTCTCTTCAGAAACCATGCAGGCAAGAAAGAATGGAGTGAAATATTTAAACTGTTGAGAGGAAAAAACAACCTAGAATTCTGTACTCTATAATATTATCCCTCAAAAGTGAAGGAGAAATAAAGACTTTCTCAAATAAAAACTGAGGAACCTGTTTTGCAAGAAATGTTAAAAGAAGTTCTTTAGAAAGAAGGAAATGATACTGCTCAGAAACTTGGATCTACATAAAAAAAGGAAGAGTATCAGAGGAGGAATAAGTGAAGGTAAAACAAAATCCACACTATACCTTGAGTAAAATGAGAGGAATGAGTGTGGGAAACACCCTAGGATACTGAGAAACAAGTGTGTCTAGTTGGGTACCATTGTGATGATTGGAATAGCCTTCATTTCCCAAGTTGTGGCAACAATGTGTAAGAATGGACAAAAGCAAAGGAAGAAAGAAAGGAAGCTACTTTCACAAAAACTGTCTAGCCTTTCTGCAGTCATAGAAATTCTAAATGATCTCCCTGATGCTACCTTGTCTCCCAGTTCTCCTTTATATATTACTCATGCCGTCTTGATCCAAATTACATAAGCGTATAACAGAGGAAACATGGTATTATTGGAAAGGGTAGCCAGGGAACCTCAGTTATAATCTATGCTTTGCTTCTAACTAGATCATTTATAACAGACCCCCAGTCACTTTGCCTCTCTGGGCCTGAGTTTCTTCATCTATGAAGCGGAGGCATTTAGTTAACCTTGATAATCTCTGAAGACCCCTATGGCTCCAAAATTTATTGTCCTGATTAGGAGAAATTCCAATGGTTATAAGGCAAGTTTCAATAGGTGTTTCTATTCTATAATCCCTGGAATTCATTTCACAGACATCATGTAGGTATCTATGGCAGAGAAGAGGATCGTAAAATAAACCTCCATTTATAGAGATTAATTGCAATTGAGAAAGTTTGGTCTGAATGAGAGAATAAAAAGTCAAAATTCCTTTATGAATTCAAGTAGAAAGAAGAGGACAAGTTGTCTCAGGCCATGAGGATACCAAATTCCAGCTCCAGATGTGTTTCTCATTCAAATCAATTATTTTTTCTTTGCCACAAAACCTTTAGACTTGTAAACAAAAATATGAAGCCTCCCCTGATTTCCTTTACTGGAAGAGGACACTATCCACTCAATTCCTCCTGGTCCTCCCACCTCTCTCACATGGCCCATATCACTTTCCACACTGCATTATCATTATTTGAATACAAATATTATCTTCCTTGGTAGACCATGGGCTTCTTTAGTGTCTCATGTTTCCCTGATGACACACTGCCTGCTGTTTTGCAAATATAAAACACTCATCATGAATGAAGGAATGAGAGAGGGAGAAGAAAGAGGGAACAATAGACATATGGGTGCATGTATAGCAATGCATGATACGGCATCTAGTTCTTTAACCCTTTTGGTACAGGTGCTGGATATATCCGGCACCCATCTGATGACCTGTGTGGACAAGCGCCGGATATATCCGGCATCCAAGTGGCAATCCGTGCGTGCAAACAACATCTACAGTTGGTAAAATTCTATTCTGTTTTACTGGAGTATTATATGAGGATCATATGTGTATATAGTTTTGTATATAATCTTGTATATAATCATATAATCTGTATATAATTTTTGTAAATTTTACTTATATAATTGATAGAATTTTATATAACTATCTCTTAATTTTAAAGTTACAAACAACACTTGGAAAAAAGCATTGTTTTATTAAGCATAGATCTTATATAAGGTTAGGAAAGTCTTCACACAAAGGAGGACTGACCATGTGCTATGTGCGCATTTTCGGCGCGGCACCTTGTACAGCGGGAGTGTCGTGGCAGAAAGAGCGCTCGTACCGAAAGGGTTAAGAGAACTAAGACTCCTAAGTATCAGAACCAGGTACACAGTGAGAACTGCACCCAATAGGATATTCAGCTGAATAAGAAAATAAGATTATTTTTGTCTTTGGAGAAGCAATGATCTGCCACACTATGAGAAGACAATGAAAATAGTTATGAGTTGAACCTGGCTTGGCACATTCAAGGCCTTAATGCTTTGACATGCCCCGTAACTTCTCAGGAATAGGGGTTCTTATATTTAACCATATCCTATAGGTATCTCAATCCTTCTTCTCACCTTAGATTTCAGTCATGAATATCACAGCTAAATAATTCTCACTCTTTCCTCCCAACACACAGCCATTTTCTACCCTCCTCCCTAAAGACAGTGTTTAACCAGCACAGGACAAGATCTGGGCTTTACAAAAGCTGAACACTCTCCACCCTCAGATCCCTTGGTATCAGAACCTGTACAAGAAACCTGTACAAGAAAAACCTATCTGAACTCAAAGCAAAAAATCTTAACATTTTAGTTTATATTTCCTTAAACAAGTATTAGCATTACTGTAGAGATCAGTAGTGGGTTATTATGCAGGCAAAAAAGAAGAAAAAAAAAGATCTTTACTTCTGGGTTTTTTTTTTCATTTTTTATTGACTTTATTGGGGTGATACTTGTTAATAAAATTACATAGGTTTCAGGCATACAATTACATAATAACATCATCTGTATATTGTATTGTGTGTTTACCACCCCAAGTCAAGTCTTAAGATGGGATTCTTAAAGATAAATCACTCACTGCTATTTATAGCCATGAATAAAATGATAGCAACTTTCATCTTAGAGAAAAGAAAAGAAATACTAAAATTTAACACCTTCTTGCTTACCTCTGTCCTACAAATGTTTTTGCCATGTGACTAAGAAAGGAAAACACTAATAGTAATAAAAAAAATCAAAGGGATCTTTACCTTCCACCAAAATAAACTCAAATGATCAGGGTTTGCTTTGACCCAATAACACGTGATGATGTGTTTAATTATAAACTATCGAAAGATTATTTTGTGGGGGAAAAATGCTAGTCTAGGGTACAAACACTCCAAAGGCACCAACAGCTTTGAAAACAGAACTGCTGTGTGGCACCCCAACCGCCAAGCCAGCCCTCCACACGTTAGCCTAGGTCATCAAGCTGTCACAACAGCTGGCAAGCTGCCATGCAACACAGACATCTCTAGACAAGGAGATTGCCCCTCCAGTGAAACGCAAAGTACGTCTTGCAATTTAATAAGCTTCTCACCCATTTGAACAAATGAAAGCTTGAATTAGGTTGTTCCAGCATCTCAATGTTAAATATGTGTACAATTCAATTACACCAACATTGTCCCCATGACTTCTTCCTCACTCCACCCCCTTCTCAAGAAAACAAGCCCTAGGCAAATGAGGTAATGATGGAATGGTGCGTGAGTATTTAGATGGAGTGTTTAATGAGCACATCAGAGGCAAATTTTGGAGAAGGTCAGAAGCAAGACCTTCTCTTTGCTTCATGAGGGCAACAGCTGCTTATTAAGGCTGGCTGGGACCTCCATGGAACTTGAACCAGTAGAGAATCAGACTGAAACTGAATAGCCCAGACTCCACAGTTGTGCCCGGATGTCAGAGGTCACACTGTTAGAGCGTTAGAGCCAGCTTCCTCAGCCCAACCTGGCTTCACGTCATCAGACTAGCTTTGCTCCATCTATTTTAGAAAGATAGCAACAAGAGATCTTCCAGGGAGATTCGAGCGTATGACTGGATCCGGAACTACACGAACATGTGAACTGGAGACAAAAACGAACAAAACCCCAATCTCTAGCATCAACACATGAAAGCCAAGCACTTTTTCTTGATTTAAATTTTTTGGATAATTGCCTGCATTTTCTTGTTGACTTACCCACATAGACTAATCAAAAAGTAAACCTAGAAATCTTCTACAACTCTGAGGTGTCAATTCTCAGCCTTCACTCAGAGTGATTTCAAAAAGTGTGGGTCACACCATTTACACATATGCATTCTTAGTGTCCTGGAGACTGAGAGTGGCCATCTGCAGGCATATAAGGAGAAGGATCACATGGAGGACGGAACAAGTGGACCCTGCCTGATTAAAGGCAGAGTTGATCACAGGATGACTCAACACATAAAAGTACGGATCAAACCAAGTGTACACAACAGTGGACAATGAAGAGGAAACCTGAATTTTGCTACTGTTTGCCATAGGTTTGCTGCTGTGGTGAGGTCACCAGCACAGGTTTGCTGCTGTGGTGAGGTCACCAGCAAGTCATTAGCTGTTTCGGCCTTTGTTTCTTAACGTGTAGAAATAAAGTTGAACTATTGGTATTGATTTAGTTATATCCTACACCTCACTAGCTCCAGAAAAGGAATTGAGGTTGTTAGAAATTGGACTAACAAATTTCTAAATTTATTGTACTTTTAGCTCTTACATGATTTTGATCTTTTGTAAAAAATCAAGTTAAGTAAGAGTAATAGTTCCTGAGACAAGACTTCTCTGATGACAAATGAGATCCTCAGTCACCAAGCAAATGCCACCATAGCAAAGTCACCACTTAGGATGTCAGGATGAGTTTGGCCTAAAGAAAAAGACATCCTGGATGCAACTGTATTAAATAAGAGGGAATTTTCACTCTCTCATTAGAAGAGTTTTAAATGTAACGCAACTGAAAAATGTTATCCAAGACCCACATTCTTTATATTTTGCCAAACTGTTACCTTCAGCAAATGGGTCCTTTCCTCCAGCTAGCTTTTCTAATGCTTGCCATGGCAGCAGCAGCTCCAAGAATCACATCCCCGTGACAATGTCCAGTAGGAAAACAGAAGCCACATTTCCCTCTTTGCTATGCCTCCTTATTTCAGCAAGAAAAGAAATTCCCAAAAGTCCCCAGCAAATTTCCATTCAAGTTTCAGACAGAATTTTGACATATGCCTTTGCCCACACAAACCATCTGAAAGTAAAAAAGGACCAGGAGGGTTGGCTTCATTCAATTATAGATTTATTCCCTGATCCTGGAAATATGGTTGGCCTCCCCTAAAGCCATGTCTATGTGGAAAATGGGTGCTATTAGGAAAGAAGTAGGGGAGTAGCTTTTGAGATGGAAGCAAAATTGCTACCTAGGAAAGGTCTCCAAACCATACAATAATACATAATTTTAATAGGAATTAGCTAGATCAATGATCCATTACTATAAAATTGGATACTGCTCAAATTTGCCATTATCTTAGAAGGGTATACTTAGCAAATTAAGTATAGTACCAAAGAGGATTGCTGCCCCTTTACAGTTTCTGATAGATAAGTAGAAACTTTTAAAGTAATAATATAGTAGATATCAACCTGATCTTTCCTGTACACCCCTCTTCATCTTATCAAAGCAGAGGTATGAGAAGAACAGAAGAGAGGGTGAACCATCAGGTGATTAACTAAATAATGATTACAGCCAATGAGTTTCTGAATCAAGGTAAATACAGAGGGAATAATGTTGGGAGACAATTCAAGATGTTTAACAGGCAGAATTGGCAGCTCCTAGTGACTGACTGGATGTAGAACATAAAGGAGGAAGGGGAGTTTAATGTGATGGAGGAAGAGAAAGAGACAGTGAAAAAAAAAGGACAAGAATATTTCCCAGAGAAAAATGAGGGAATATTATAAATGCAAGTGTGTGGACAGTTAAATTCGAGATTCCTGTGTGAGTCTGTTTGGTGTTCAGGTCAGATGCTTCCCTAGACTAATCGTCTGTCTGTAGGAAGATAGCAGAGAGAAGAAGCAAGGACAAAACTCAGAGAAAGACCAACCATAGGGAAGGAGCAGCGGAAGAAAACTGTCCAGAGAGAGAGATTGGAACTAGGGGAGAAGTATGGCCTGAAGGTTAAGGAAATACATAAAATAAAAGAGTGGTATCTACTAAATAAAATGAGCTCCAAAGTCATCAATTATTTTTAGCAATAAAAAAGTCTATTTAATGGGATCTAGCATTATAGATGTTGAAGACAGACTGCAGTGGTTTCAGGAGTGAATAATGCACGTTGAGGGAGTGAGAACTAGAGACGCTAGAGCAGCCAGAGGGTGTCAGAATTAAAAGGGACATTTTGTCTAGAGGATGGAGAGACCCAAGTAAATGTGCAGGCTGAACAGACAGAGCCTTGAGAGAAAGGGGTTTAAAAACACCAGGAGAGGAGATAATAATCACACTTAATAACATAGTAAACTTTTTTAGAAGTCATTTCTAACAGATTTATTAATTTAATTTTTGAGTGCCTATTATTCCAACACTGGGGACATAGCAGGGAATAAACAAATAGACAATATTTTTCTAGTAAAACATTACAGCAACTCAAACTAATTCATTAAGAAAGTGATGATACATATCTTTTATTCACAGTTCTAGAAATTGCGGGTCTTGCTAGGAAAATGTAGAAAAGCTTAGACATTATCTCACTGGGCACAGAGTGGGCAAAAGTAGGTTTACAGTTGTGAGTACACAAAACAAAGTTTATTCTTGCATTATTCTTAAGTATTGTATTATTCATCCATTATAACTGCAAACCTGCTTTTGCCCACCTCTGAACATCCATGTGGCTGTTTAGAATCTCTTCCCAGTATAGTCCCCTAAGGCACTAGGTGCCTGTTTTCTGGGGGAGTGGAATTCTGGCCCCTCTCAGACCAAGCAGAGGAACTATTCAATGCTTTAAGATTAGGCTACCGGACTAGGACAAGACAGAGAAGCTTCCGTAAATCTCCTCCTCTGAAGTATTCTCTGTCTCAGAAAGGCAGAGTGGTGTAAACACAGCAGCTACAAAGGCCAGGCAACAGCAAAGCATTGTGGTCAGGCTCCAACCCCTCCTATGGGTGCCACCCACATAACTAACGACTTCAGACCAAAAAACCACAGGGAACCTTGCAGCAACTGATGCCACTGTCTCTCACTCCTAAATGCAGGTCCATCCTAAATGCAGCAACACGAGCGAGCCCCTCTGATGATCTACACACACATGAATAACCCATGTTACTGTACTTTACTGTTTGGTTTTTTGGTTTTATTTTTTACAAATGGAAAGTTTTTGGCAATGCTGCCTCGAGTATGCCTGTCAGCACCATTTCTCCTACAGGCTCAGAGGACGGTCGGTAATTTTTAGCAATATATTTCTAACTGAAGGTATGTACGTTGTTGTTACAGGCATTGTGCTATTACACACTTAATAGACCATAGTATAGTGTAAACATAACTTCTATATGCACTGGGAAACAGGCTCTGAAGCGACCTGTGTTGTGGTCACCTTCCTCTCTCCACTCCCCCCAGAGCTGACAGCCTCAGCTTCTTCGGTCAGGGATTTCTCCTCTTCTGCAAATCCTCAAGCCCCCAGTTTTCCACTTCTCTGAAACCAGGGTTACTCACTCCTCTGTTCCCAACCCAGGCCTCTGCACTCGCCATTTGCTGATGCTTAGAAAACCCTGCCCCAGAAATCCGTGGGACCTGCTTCTTTCAGGTCTCTGCTTGAATGTCTTATCAGAAAGGAGTTTCCTGATCCTCAGGGAAAAATAGTACTCCAGTCAGTATGCATCAGTGCCAGATTATTTTCTTCATAGCACATTTCACCACTGTCACATTTGTTTGCTTTCTGTCCCCTGCGCTATCCCAGCACCAGAATATAAGTTCCATAAAAGCAGGGTTTTTGTTCACTGCTATACCCTCCGGGCCTGTGACAGAGCCTGGCCT
>VMDR010018304.1:0-19300 GCA_007922815.1 Macrotus californicus | reverse complement strand
TTATCTCTCGCCTTTGGTATTTTAATTCTGACGTGTCTTGAAGTGGGCCTCTTTGCATCCACCTTGTTTGAGACTCTCTGTGCTTCCTCAACTGGCATGTCCATTTCCTTCACCAAATTAGAGAAGTTTTCTTTCATTATATTCTCAAATAGATTTTTAATTTATTGCTCTTTCTCTTCTCCTTCTGGCACCCCTATGATATAAATGTTAGAATGCTTGAAGTAGTTCCAGAGACTCCTTATACTATCCTCATTTTTTTGGTTTCTTTTTTCTTCTTCTTGTTCTGATTGATTATTTTTTGGTTCCCTATGTTCCAAATCATTGATCTGAATCTCAGCTTCATTCACTCTATTGTTGTTATCCTGTAAATTGTTCTTTATTTAAATTAGTGTATCCTTTGTTTCTGACTGTATCTTTTTTATGTTTTTGAGGTCCTCACTAAGTTGCTTGAGCATCCTTATAACCAGTGTTTTGAACTTTGCATCTGATAAATGGCTTATCTACATTTTGTTTGGTTCTTTTTCTGGAGTTTTGATCTGTTCTTTCATTTGGGCCATGTTTCTTTATCTCCTCATTTTGGTAGCCTCCTCATGTTTGTTTCTATGTATTCAGTAGAGCTGCTTTGACTCTGTGTCTTGGTAGTGTGGCCTAAAGTAGTAGGTATCCTGTAGTGTCCAGTGGCACAGCCTCCCCTATCACCCAACCTGTGTACTCAAGTTGTGCCCTTTGTGTAAGCTGAGTACACCCTCCTCTTGTAGTTGAGCCTTGATTATTGTTGGCAGGTCAATGGGAAGGATTTACCCAGGCCACTCAGCTGCAAGGACTGGCTATGACCACTGACCACCAACCTCTGCTCTTCATGAAGGATCAGCTGTGCAGGGGCAGGGTGGTGGTGCTCCAATGTAGTCTGTAGCTGTACACTGGGTGTATGGCCCCTGGGGTTTTCTGGGTGGTGCAGGCCACAGTCATCCCTCACTTGTATTCTGCCTGGGGCCACCCTGCATGAGCTATAAAGCAATCTGCAGGTAGCTGATACTTGTGCTGGGCTTGGAGGTTCCAAGGCAAATCCAAACTGTGATCCAAAGCTGGCTGCTGCTAGTGCTATGCCTGGGGCCAGTTAGCAAGAGGTATGGGTCTGGGGGCTTGCTTGTTTGAGAGGATTTAGGAAGTTGTAAAGCATGAGCCAAGACCAGCCATTCATATGGAAAAGCTACTGTTAATACCTTGGGTAGGCCTGTAAGTTGGGTGGGACAGAGCCTCAAGGGATCTCCAGAGTGGAGCAAACAATGTTAGCCAGGTTGATAGAGTCTCAGTATAACACCTGCCTGCTAGCTCTGTGACTGTGTGGGTGGACTGTTGATAAAAGGGACAATGGCCTCCACCTACCTATCTGTCTGGGAGAAAGCTGTCCCCCAGCTTTTGCCTGATGCCAGACACTTCACTTCCTCCCTGTATGCCACTGGTGCCTTTCAAGCTGCTATCCTGGTCCTGGAGCTCAGAGGTAGTGAGTCTGAGTAAATTTGCTTGTGGGTTCTTTAAGAGGAACTGCTTGGGACTCTAAATGTTTCTTCCAGGGACTCAGTCCCTGCTGGTTTTTGCAGCCAGAAGTTATGGGGACTTATCTTCCTGGCACTGAAATCCCAGGCTGGGGGACATGGTGTAGGGTTGGGACTGCTCGCTCCCAAGATATCCCTCCCAAATTTTTATCTACCAGAGGTGGATGTGGGGACCAGCCTGTTTTGTGTCTCTCTCCCTCCTTCCAGTCTGGATGGATGTGGTTTCTTTAATTCCATAATTGTCGCACTTCCATTCAACTTGATTTCTGACTGTTTGGAGTGACGGTTGTTTTATACTTCAGTTGTAATTTTGATGTGGTTGTGTGAGGAGGTGGGCCATGTTTACCTATGCCCCTATCCTGACTGGAAGTCCCCTTCTGTGGACCTTCACTCCATTTTAAAAGGTAACTCTGACATCAAAGCCATGAAGACAATGCAAAAGAAGAAAAATTCCTGCCAATTTCCCCTTTTCTTTGAATAGCAGGAATTTTTCATAGATGTGTTTTCCTAATCTCTGCCTAACCACTATTGGGAATGAAATTCAGAAGGGTCTATGAGTGACTCAGTGTTTCTGTCTAAATGTTTATAGATGAAACTTTATGTGCAGATAGGAAGGAAGAACAAAGAGTGAGGAAAGTGGACTATCAGCTCTAGCCTAAGATTAGACTTTCTTTTATTTACTGCAGTTACAAACTAGAGCCCCACACGTCTTCTCTGCAGTGTATACACATGCACACAAGTGCACAACACACATAGTGCACACACAACATACCGCACACAAAACCTACCTCTCTATTTGTTTCATGCATTTTTCCCTGTACACATCTCTGTAGTGCTCCTCAACATTGGGCTAATTGCTGCCAGACCACAAAATGCTTTGGGTGGTGCATTACGCTTGTCCACAAACTCTTTCAAGACAGGAGCTTTCTCTCATTTCCTTTTTAGGTATGTTATTCTTTCTCAATACCATCTCTCAGGTCAGTTTTCAGTGGATTCCATTAATCTGGTCATTTACTACTCTTCTCTCAGGGACCCATTTCTGATTTCTTATGTGTGGATCTTAGTTGTACATTTTATCGGTCATTTTTCAGGAAATTTGGGGAAGGGCAGCCCATGCCAACATCTTGTCTGGAAGTATCTTTATAGCACTTAATTAAATAATATTCCTTTACATTTTACTAAAACTAATTCTTAGATTCTTTGTCTAAAGAGTCCCTCTTATCACAAAATGAGAACATACGGCATACTGTTTGTTTTCATAGTACCTTTTATTGTGAAAGTAATTCATTGATTTTACTTTGAGCGGAATTTCCTTCTTATAGCATTAGAATAAAGAAAAATATATTTCCTTTATTTCTTCCTCACATGCCTTAAGCAATGCTGTTATCTTATATTTGTCTTCCTCTTTCATTCCACGCAGAACAATTAACTGTCTCTTTACAATTATTCTTGCTCCTGTGTAACGAGTTTGCAATGGTTCCCATGCATTTTTGAAATTCTGTTTCTTATCTTTTATACCACATTACTCTCTCATAGCCAGTTCTAGCTGCAAATCTATTATGAATTATTTTATGGGCAATTAATTTTTTTCTCTCCAAAGTCTGATTTTTTTCCTGTTACCACTACCTGACAAGTATTTCAATTTATAATTTTCCAGGAATTCCTTTAATGTCCAAAGCATCTGATAAAATACACAGGGGATCGCAAGCTTCCATTTGCTTCAGTACATTTTCAATTATAGATAGTGGAGTGCTTAGACCTCCTGAGCTCCCAGAACATATATAATCTCCTATAACTGCTGCAGATCTCCAGCTGCTTCTATCATCACTCAGACTGGGGGTCTCAGGTGGATCCGTGTGAGAGATAGTCCACTTGGGATTTTACACTGTGTTTGTTTAGAATTACAGATTGATGCTTGCCACCACTGTCTCTCAAACACATTCAAAAGGAATAGTAACAAGCTCTAGTGTCCTGGTGCATCTTCCTCCATCCCAACATAACTATTGGGGAGGAAACATCACATTGCAGTGGAAATATTACAAACCCAGAGCCAACGGATCTGGATTGAATACAGTTTTACCACTTATGACACGCATGACTTTGGACAAGGCACTTAACTTCTCTGAGTCTCAGTTAAATGGGGTGGCTATTAGAGGCTACCTCAGAGCCAGGACTATTCTGAGGATTAATAGGTAATGAACGAGCCAGCAAGTGAGAGCTTTTGAAGTACAATGAAGTGTCACAGTGCTCTGACTTGAGAATCATACTTTACATAGTCAAGATCCATAGGCCCAGATTGTAAAGGCTGGTGACAAGGGGAGCTCTCCTCCCCCTCTCCCCCAAATCCCTCACTCTGTAGTGGCTGGAACTTTCCTCTGCCAGTAATCCCCTGGCTCACACTTAAGGACAGGTTTCTCCACAAGCAGAAAGCACATCAGAGTGCCAGGCCAGGGGCGGGCTTACCCTCAGTACCGCTCTTCTTGGGCCATGTGAATTTTCAAGTGGAAGAGTCCAATAAGCAGTTGGATTTAGAAACCAGGAGCTCATAAGCTTACAAACCAACTGTGAGGACTCAAGCCAAGGAATTAATCCCAAATGGAGATAGGACTTTTGCATTAGCATACCTATTACAGTATTCTTAAAAAAAGAAAAATTTAGAAGCTACTCAGATATCCAGTAGGGGAGGATTAGTTAAATACACTGATCAAATAAACCTAGTTTGTGGAATATTATACAATTTTAATGGTCATATTTATGGATAATTTAGGTAATTCAGAAAATACCTAGGTTGTAATACTTTATAAAAATGAAAAACTGAATATACAGTTTGATCAAAGTTATATATAATGTTCAAAATATATTTCAGATGAAATATACTACCATGTTAACAGTGTTTATCTCTAGGTTGTGATTTTTATTTTCTGAATAATTTTCCGTATTCTTAGATTTCCAGTCATGGCTATATTTTGTAGGCAGAAAGAGTGGCTTTTCCAGAAGACTGGCAGGGGTCTTATAAGGGGCTTTATAACATTGCATTATCTTGGAGAGCTTGCCATGGCCCAGGGTCAGCCCTCAGGCTGTCACCTTCCAGTATTATGAGAAGGTCACTTGTCTAGCCTATAGTCAGAGAGAAGGAAGGTGGTTAGTCTTGAGAGATATTTATCATGGCTAAGGGGAAAGGCAATAAATCAGGCCTGACCACCGCAGAAATCACCTCCCCAGTGACAGGAGGACTCGTGCTCGTCTTGCTGAACAAAACAGTCAACTTCTGGCCTCTTGCATTTCCCTTTCCATGAATTATGTTGATCTTCCTCGTCACATGGAATTAATTAGATTTCTGCTTACCAAATTGTATCACAACGAAGGTTCTGCTTCCCCAGGTGTATTCCCAAGTCACATCTCTTTGTCTCACAGGCCTTCCTCTGGTTCATTTCCATTGTTGACTAGTCATATCCATTGTATGGGAATTTATTTCTAAACCCTTCAAAGCACCTTAATATCATCCATGTTCTGACAATGGCATATACTTATCTTCACAACTGGAACATAACTTTTGAAAAGGAGCAGGGGCTGGTTTGTTTGTCTGTTTTATAAATACACCCATGAATGCTCCTTGTTACATGTTTTAAAAGTAGAGTCCCGGGAGGCAATTCTATTGCCATTGCCAAAAACATTCTTGCGTTTGTCACTCCAGCCTCACCACCTGCCATATTATCCAAATTCAAAATGATTTTGGGCTGCTTCCAATTACTCATCAACCCTCAGAGGGCATAGAAGCCATCCTGAAAAATCTATAAGAGGCTGTGACGGCAGATCCGTAGAGGAGATCCAGAGATGACTTGTGCTGGGTTCTGACAGTTTCCCTGGAATTGGTGTCCACTTGGAAGAGGATGACAATCAGGGTCCAAAACCCTAGAATGTCAGCTAAAGTATACTGGTAACTTAGAGGCACATCTCATCATTACTTAGACCTTGGCATTCTACAGCTTAGAGGAAGCTAGAAGTCCCTGAGTCCAGGGTTAACTTCTAATGTACAGCAAGTGAAACTATAAAACTATTGTATGCCCCATGAGAAGATCTTTATGACCCTCAATTCCATGGACCCAAGAAACTTAAATAAGAGGAAGAAGGCTAGGATTTGATGGGTACCATTTGATGGTGCCTGTCACATACCAAAGATATGTTATTTGTCACACATATAATATTTTACTCAATTTTCATAGCAACAATCAAAACCATATCAACTGTCCTTATTTTACAGAAGATGAACCTAAGGTTCAGAGAGATCAAGTTTACCCAATGTTATTGTTAGTAACTGATTATGCTAGAATTTGAATCTGGCTTTCCATAGCCCAAACTTGCTCTTCTACCCCACAAAGTAGAATTCTCACAGGATCCATTTTGTTTTTCGGAAAAGGGCTTTATATTTTCTATTTTAGGAGTCTGGAAATTAGTGGAAATTTTGTCAGGATAAAATTAGTCCCGCTGACCCTATGGGGCGTTGCAGACCTGGAGCACCAGGGAAGGTAGTCCAGTGTTCTTAGAGTGACCTTTATGAGGTGCTTGGGAAAGCAAGGGCACACTCTTCCCAATGCAGATTTCTACCTGACACTTTAAGAAGGGTGATGATGATGATGATGATGATGATGATGATGATGATAACTACTTATATTTATCGAGGGCTTTCTCTGCACCAGGCCCTGTGGTTAGAATGGTACATGCAAGGGTTAAGTGTGGACTTTCCTCAGCCAGGAATATGCCTTCCCAAAGGACAAATTATTAAATGCCTCTCATGAGGGGTGGGCTGAGAGGCATATTTAATTATGGCTATAGCACTATGGAGTAGATATTGTATACATTTTATGTAAGTCTGTTTATATATGATTTGGGACTAGGGGCATATGCATCTCTCAAGACAGTGTTAAGTAATCACTAACAGCTTCTCCAGGAACATCTGACCGATCTTCTTAGCTGGTTACGCTCTGAGAAGTGAAGAAGAGCTTTTGGAAAGAGAGTATAGGTCATACTGAGTCAGTCCACTTGTCGCGGTAAACAAAACGGGCCTGTCAATAATATGCAAATTGGCACGAAAATGTAAATTATCATGAATTGGGAATTGATGCGGAATTCAGCTATAAAGATGGTTTCTTTTGTGAGCTGAGGACAATGTTTCCCCAAAGCATTGTGTCTCCCATCCATTCTTTCTCAGATTCGCAGCATGTAGCATTTACACACATGTACACATATGATATGTGGGCTTCTCAGATAAGTATTGATGGTTCCTCACTTTTCTGTCATTCTGGATTTAACAGTGAGGAACCTCCTCTGATTTTAACAAATGACTTCACTTTCATAAAGGTTTCCTTGTGTTTTCCGGGGTGGAATTCTTCCACACAGTCGGTGACATTTTCTGTTCTCTGTGGCCCTGATGCTGCATTCTTTCCTCAGGCAAACATCTTATTGATCTCCATGTCCTCAGAGTTTGGCCTAAGGAGGGAGGCCAAACAAAACCCTGAAGTGGAAATTGGTGTATTCAGTTCTGTGGCTCACTGTGACGCCTTTAAGTGACCCCTCTAGAGTCTGGGTCTAAGTAAACCTATGATTCTGGGTAAACTGTACTAGTGAGGAAAGAGTTACTATATACTTGTCAAGAAATAGGGCATGTGGGTTATAATAAAGAACAAAGGTTTTCCAAATTACTTTCATAGTTTCATAGATTGTACAAAATACTTTGTACAGGATGTCATTTAATCTTTACCCACATGAGTTAGGGATGCTGTACTCATTTTGCTGGTGAGAAATTTAAACTGAGGGAGGTTATAATTTATTTGTGAGCACAGAATCATTAAGAGGCAGAGACAGAAGTTAAACCTGGATCTTGTGTTCCCAAATCTTGTCCTCTTTCCTAAATGCCACTCTGGCTCTTTTGCAAAAAAGCTTTAAAGTCAAGGAGACCTGCTGATTTTGAATGGGGCATTTTGAATTAGGTCATAAAATAACACATTAGTTATTGTAACATACATATTGCCAAGGAGAGAAAAAAGCTTATTTGATTGATATTCTGAAAGATTAGCCATGGCTTCTTATGGGGCTCTGAGGGAATATCTACCAATAATCTTTGGGAACAGAAAATAACCAGAGAAGAGCTTCAAGAGAATGTACCAAGGCTTAACCTCAGACTGTTTATTACAAAGTTCAGGTTGGCTTCTATGAAAGCAAATGAATGGTGGTTGTAGAGCCAACGAACAGGGGCCACCTTTTATCCCCACCCCACTTCATGTTTGTTCATGAATGCCTGTGCTGGATGGTGGGAATATAGCCACGAAGGGGTGTTTCTGCTTCTGGCTCCCCTCACCCCCCGCCCCGCCTTCCCCGATCCAGTCCGTTTTCTACAGCTCCACAGGGATCCAGAGCAGTCTCTCTAAAATGTAGTTCTGACCATGTCCTGCGGTGTCACCAGGCTGTACAGAGATGAGATCACATCAAACTATTATATGCTCCATGTACTTGTCATCATCAGGTGCAGCCGAGACCCTTCACAACTTGGCTTCTGCCTCCTTCTTCCAGTCTCACCTCCCTTGCCCCAACCTTTCATTGTCCACAGCAGCCATGCTGAACTCCTGACTGCTCTGAGGGATGCACCAAGTTCTCTCCCTCCGCAGGCCTAACCAGTGCTACCCTGTTTGCCTTGAGGCCTCAGGCTGCGACCCTCCCCTTTTCCCTCTTCTGTTAACTTCTGTCTGTCCTTCTGCCTCAGTTCAGACACCCCCCCCCCCGCCGCCTTCAGAACTGGCCCAATGCTCCTCTATTTTATTTCATTCAGCATTTACCCTATCATAGCACATGCCTTGTGGTAATTATATTGCCTGTTACTTATCGGTATGCTTCCAGAAACAATACCTAGCACCTATCAAGCATTCAGATATTTTTCAAAGGGCCACTGAATGATTGATTAAATGAAGTGATACTGGATAGGTTGTCAGGGATTTTGTTTTGTTTTTCTCTGCATCCCCAGCATCTATTATAGTGTTTGGCTCATGGTAAGTGTATACTACTGAATGTTTTCAAGTTAATACATTAAATGTGAACAAGACACAAGGCTTATACACATACATGTAGGTATATCAGGACAATCACATGTTACAGTAGGACAATTCAACCCAAGGCCCAAGGCCCAACTGGGTAATTGACACTGTCTATTGAGTACCCTCTGAGGAAATATTCTGCATGGAATTGACCTGTAGGGAGTTATAACCACCAAGTGTTCTCCTTCAAGGAGAGTGGGTACCACAGTAATATATTTAAAACAAATTAGTGACTCTCCGGGTTTTATCTTAAATGCCTTCTTCCCTCCCCCAACCCCCAGCACAAATGCAACTTACTTAGCATGGTTTACAATTCCAAAACCCGCAGTCTTCCTTTAGTATGCCTTTCTGCACTCAGCTGCTTCCCTTTTCCCAACCCCCATGCCCTCCATGACAGCCTTGTGGAACCATCTGCGATTCTCCACGTGTACTCTGCTCCGCTAGGCCTTGAAACTTCAGTTGATCTTCCCTCTTTCTGAAATGCCTCTTCTCAATTCTCTGCTTAGAGAACTCTTTCTCATCTTCAAACCCACATTCAAAATATCATCTCTTCTGTGAACACTGCTCTGGCTGTTCCAAGCAGTTTGCCATCCCATTTTCCTTGTACCCAGAGGAATTTGTACTGACCCCTATAATAAAACATATAATAATTATTAACATATGTCTTTATGACTGGATGGTGAGCATCTTGATGTCAAGAAATAATTCCTATTTGTTTTTCAGATACTCAACCCTCTGCATACTGATAGGTATCTAATAAATTTTTTTGTAATAATAAATGGATGAAAACTGATATCTTAATTTCATCACTGTCTTAGTCAGTTTGGGCTACTATAATTAAATATCATTGACTGGGTGGTTTAAACAACAGACAATTATTTATCACATTTCTGGAGACTGGGAGGGCCAGGATCAAGGTGTCAGCAGCTTTGGTTCCCAGTGAATTCCCTCTTCCCGGTGTGCAGATGGCCACCTTCTTGCTATGTCCTCATATGGCAGAGAGGAAGCTAAGACGGGTGTCAAACTCATTCTCACCGGGGACCACATCAGCCTCCCAGTTGACTTCAAAGGGCTGAATGTAATTTTAGGACTATATAAATGTAACTACTCCTTAACAGTTAAGCAAGAGCTTGGTGCTGCTGCTGGGTAGAAACAAGGTGCTGGGCTGGATAAAACAAGGTGGAGGGCTGGATTCAGCCTGCAGGCTTTGTGTTTGCCACCTGTGCTCTAAAATCTCTCTTCCTCTTCTTACAGGGCCACTAATCCTGTCATAGGGGTTCTACATAATCTCATCTAAACCTAATTAGTGCTAGAGTAAATTTGGTTTCCAATAAAAATACAAATGATTTAGTTTAAAATGTTTGGGATAGAAACATTAATTCTGAGTTGTGAATTTAAGAATGCATTTGACCCATCGCTTCTCATCCTTTTGGCTAAGATCAAGTGTAGTATCTGTTCTTACCAGTTTAAGGATGCATTTGACCTTCATTTTGTTTATGTGATGTATTACGTTTATTGATTTGTGAGTATTGTACCACTCCTGCATCCCTGGGATGAATCCCACTTTATCATGGTGTAAGATCTTTTTAATGTATTGCTGGAGCCAGATTGCCAATATTTTATTGAGGATTTTAGCATCTATGTTCTATAAAGATGTTGGCCTGTAGTTTTCAATAGATGCTGAAAAAGCATTTGATAAAATCCATCACCCATTTATAATAAAAGCACTCAGCAAAGTGGGAAGAGAGGGAGTAAACCTCAACAATAAAGACCATATATAAAAAACCTACTGCCAACTTCATACCCAATGGGCAAAAGCTAAAAGCTTTCCCCTTAACATCAGAAACAAGGCAAGGGTGTCTGTTTTCACCACTCACCTCTCTTATTCAACATAGTACTGGAAGTTCTGGCTATAGTGGTCAGACAAAAAAAAAAAAAAAAGAAAGAAAGAAAAGACATCCAAATTGGAAAGGAGGAAGTAAAACTGTCATTATTTGAAGATGACATGATAGTATATGTAGAAAACACTATAATCTCCACCAAAAAACTACTTGACCTAATAAGTAAATCTGCAAAATAGAGGGATACAGAGGTAATATTCAGGAATCAGTGGCATTTTTGTAAAATAACAATGAACTATCAGAAAGAGAAACTAGGGAAAAATCCCATTTACTATAGTAACAAGAAAAATAAAGTACCTAGGAATAAATTTAACCAAGGAGGTAAAAGACCTATACCTGGAAAACTATAGAACACTGAAGAAAGAAATTGAGGAAGATACAAATAAATGGAAGCATATACTATGTTCATGGATTGGAAGATTTAACATCATTAAAATGTCCATACTACCCAAAGTAATCTGTAGATTCAACACAGTTCCTAGGAAAATACTAATGGCATACTTCACAGACCTAGAACAAATATTCCAAAAATTTACAAGGACCGAAAAAGACCTCAAATAGCCTCAGCAATCTGGAGAAAAAAGAACAAAGTAGGAGGGATCACAATACCTTCAAGCTATACTCCAAGGACACTGTAATCAAAACAGTCTGGTACTGGCATAAGAACAGACACATGGATCAATGGAACAGAATAGAGAAACCAGAAATAAACCCTTGTCTCTATGGTCAATTAATATTTGACAAAGGGGGCGTGAGCATACAATGGAGTAAAAGTAGCATCTTCAATAAATGATGTTGGGAGAACTGGACTATACATGCAAAAAAAATGAAACTGGACCACCAACTTATAGCATACACCAGAATAAACTCAAAATGGATAAAAGTCTTAAGTATAAGTCATGATACCATAAAAATACTAGAGGAAAAGGCAGTACAATTTCAGATATCCCACATAGCAATATTTTTGGTGCTATATCTCCTAGGGCAAGGGAAATAAAGGCCAACAAATGGGACTACATCAAACTAAAAAGCTTCTGCATGGCTAAAGAAACCTCATCAGAGTGAAAAGGGAACTGACCGTATGGGAAAACGTATTTGCCAATGATACATCGGTCAAGGGTTTGATCTCCAAAATATATAAAGAACTCATATGACTCAACACCAGGAAAACAATCCAATTAAAAAATGGGCAAAGGGCCTGAATATACACTTCTCCAAGGAGGATATACAGATGGCCCATAGACATATGAAAAAATCTCAACAACACTAGCCATCAGAGAGATGCACATTAAAACCACAGTGAGATATCACCTCACACTGGTCAGAATGGCCATCATAAACAAATCAACAAACAATAAGTGCTGGCAAGGTTGTAGAGAAAAAGGAACTGTAGTCTACTGTTGGTGGGAATGCAGACTAGTGCAGCTACTATAGAAAACAGTGTGGAATTTCCTCAAAATTTAAAAATGGAACTGCCTTTTGACACAGCAATTCCACTGCTGGGAATATACCCTAAGAATCTTGAAATACCAAGTCAAAAGAACTTATGCACCCCAATGTTCATAACAGTACTATTTACAATAGCCAAGTGCTGGAAGTGGCCTATGTGCCCATCAGTAGATGAGCAGATCAAAAGACTGTGGTACATTTGCACAATGGAATATTACACAGCAGAGAGAAAGAAGGAACTCCTACTTTTTGCAACAGCATGGATGGAACTGGAGTATATTATGCTAAGTGAAATAAGCCAGTCAGTGAAAGACAAATACCATATGATCTCACTAATAAGAGGAATCTAATGAACAAAATAAAACTAACAAGCAAACTAGAACCAGAGACATAGAAACATGGAACAGACTGACAGTGGCCAAAGGAGAGGGGAAAGGAGTATAATGGTGGAAAGAAGGGGAAAGGACTAGTCAAAGAACATGTATGAATGACCCATGGACATGGACAAAATGTGGGGATTGACTAGGGGAGCAAGGGGTGGGCTGGGTAGAGGAGGGCAAAGGGAGAAAAATTGGGACAACTGTAATAGAACAACAATAAAAAACTGAAAAAAAAGAATGCATTTGAAACAAGGATTAAACAGTAATTCAAATAAGATATAAATATTCTACATGTAAACTTAAAAAGCAACTAGTTTAGTGTTATGAGCATATTTAATATTCATGCTATAATTCAAATTAAGAAATGTACCACATTCTTTTATAAAATACATTACATTAATATGGTTTAAAACTAAGTAGAGTTTAATGGCAAAATATAGTAACAATTTTAAGTGTGAGAAGGACTTAGAGCACAGGTGGCAAACACAAGGCCCATGGGCTGAATCCTATCCTCCACCTTGTTTTATCTGACCCAGCACCTTGTTCCTACCTGGTGGCAGTGCCGAGCTCTCGATTAACTATTAATAGTTACATTTACACAGTCCTAAAATTACATTTGGCTCTTTGAAGGCAACCACAGGCTGATGTGGCCCCCGGAGAAAATGAATTTAACATCCTTGTCTTAGAGTATCTAAAGGAATATATTTACTAGACATTAACCTAGAATCACCTGGTTATCAAGAATCTGCAGAGGTGGAGATGCTAGTGGCATTCAATGAGGAATTGATGAATGAATAAAGAAATATATATTATTTAATTTTTTTTTACTTTGGTGCATCTCAAATTATCTTTTCTTCCTTCAAAAAACTCTAAACAAACCTAATTAAGATATTTTATTATTTTCACTTAAAAATTTCTTACTAAATTACAGTTGAATTCTGTATATTGACAGTGAGCAAAGAAGATTATCTGGAGATTCAAGACACGTGTACTCGTCCCTATCTAAAATGAGGAAATAGTTTGATAAAGGGAGTGAACAAAATACAAGGTCTGTCCAGAGAGTATCCAGCCAGCCACGTTCTATGAAAAATAGAGACATTTACTGAAGAAGATCCAAGATCCAAGAAGCATTGTACACAGGAGTAAACACCTTCAAAATAGGCACCTTGGGACCTCACACAGTTATCCCAGTTGCCATCAGCTGCCCTGTCATATTTTTTCTGAATCTCATCAACAGTCTAAAATCTCTTCCCTTTCTAAGGTGACTTTAGTTTTGGGAAAAGCCACAAGTTACAAGGTGCCAAATCTGGACTGTAGGAGGGCTTAGTCACCTGGTTGATTTGATGTTTCACCAAAAAACTCAGCACAAGAAGTGATACATGAGTGGGTGCATTGTTGTGGTGAAGCTGCCAATCACCGATTGCCCATAGTTGTGGCCTTCTGAATTATCGAGATAGTTTCTGTGGAGGAATGTTCAAGCTTAACTCAAACTTTGATGCAGATTCATTGCTCTACTGGTTCAGTCATTTTGAATGTGATGGTCACACAGTACACATGCTCACTCAATGGCATCTACCGCCCCCACTGACTAGTAGAGTGAAGTCATCATTGTTCGTGCCTGTGCATTCCAGTCAACTCTCTTTGGCTGCCAGGTTACATCAATGTCATGCAAACCAACGACGGTTGGACTTTTTCCAGACAGACCACCTATACTTAGTAAGCAGGAGTAGTATAGGTTGTTTGTGCAAGAGACTACTTGTAGTTGTCTGGACTGTACTAATGTTTCCCATATAACCAGCAGCCTGCATCTAATTTTATAATTTGAAAAAATCATTGGTCAGCTTTAAACCTGTACAAGACTTAAATTTTAACACATTATGCTTATTATATTTAAAAATTACTCTATATCTCACAGTTGAGTGGAAAAATAATTGTTCTAGATAAATATGTTAGTGGAACAGAATAGGAAGTATAGAAATAGACCCACATCAATGTAGCCAACTGACCTTTGACTAAAGAGCAAAGGCAATATAATAGAGCAAAGAGAGTCTTTTCAACAAATGATGATAGAATAACTGGACATCCACATGTAAGAAAATTAACCTAGACATAGGCCTTACATCCACAAAAATTAACTCAAAATGGATCACAGACCTAAATGTAAAATGCAAAACTATAAAATCCCTAGAATATAACATAGGAGAAAACCTAGATAACCTTGGGTATGGCAATGACTTTTTAGGTACAATACCAACAGCATCATGCACGAAATAAATAATTGATAAGCTGAACTTCATTAAAATTAGAAACTTCTGCTCTGTGGAAATGTCAAAAAATGAGAAGACAAGCACAGACTGGGAGAAAATATTTGCAAAAGACATCAGATACAGGACTGTTATCAAAAAATATGTACAAGAATTACAAGTAACTCTTTAAAACCCCACAATAAGAAAACAACTCAAATAAAAGAATGGGCCAAAGACCTTAATTGAGACCTTACCAAAGAAGATATACAGATGGCAAATAAACTTATGAGAAGATGTTCCACATAACATGTCATCGGGGAAATGCAAATTAAAATGAGATACCACTACACACTATTGGAATGGCGAAAACTGGAACAGTGATGATACCAAGAGCTTACGAAGACGTAGAGCAACAGAAACTCTCATTCATTGCTGGTGGGAATGCAGAATGGTACAGCCACTTTGGAAGACAGTTTGGTGCTTTCTTTGGTGTTTCAAAACTAAATATACTCATACTACATAATCAAGCAATTGTAGTCCTTGGTATTTATCCAAAGGAGTTGAAAATTTATGTTCTCACAAAAACCTGCACGTGGATGTTTATAGCATCTTTATCTGTATTTGCCAAAACTTCAAATCATCAAAGGTGTCCTTTAGAAGGTGATTGGATAAATACGCTGCTACATCCAGACAATGGAACGTTATTTAGAGCTAAAAAGAAATGAGCTTTCAAGACATGAAAAGATATGGAGTAAACTTAAGTGCATATCACTAACCGAAAGAAGTCAATTTGAAAAGCCTTCATGTTATGTGATTCCAACTATATGACATTCTGGAAAAGGCAAGAGCTATGGGGACAGTTAAAAGATCAAGGGTTGGGGTTTAGGGAGGGATGAATAGGCAGAACAAAGAGGACTTTTAGAGATTTGGAAAATTATATGATACCACAATGATGGATACATGTCTTTATTCATTTGTCCATGTCCGTGGAATGTACACCAATGGTGAACCCTAAGGTAAACTAAACTAGGTACTTTGGGTGATTGTGATGTGTCAGTGCATCTTCATTGACTGCAACAAATGTACCATTCTCGTGGGGGATGTTGATGACGGGAAAAGCTATACAAGCGTGGGGGAACCTCGTATTTGGGAAGTCTCTGAACCTTCCTCTCAACTTTGCTGTTAACCTAAAATGGCTTCTAAAAAAACAAAATCTTAAGGAAAACCGTCATAATCTGATATTACTACTCTCACTCGCATGTCCTGGTTTTCTTCCTCACATCACCCTCAGTCAGTGCCTTTACTGTCAGAATAAAACGATCACTTTTTCTTTAGAAAAGTAATTGTTCTATAAGATATCACACTATGTTATAGCATCACTGAAAATTAATTCTTCAGGTGTCTTATGGCTAGTGCATACGATTTTTATATAAAATTTGCAGTGGGAAAAGGTGAGAATGTCCTGAAATTTTTGCATGTGATTGGATGTTTACTTACCCCCAGGAAGCCAGAAGAAGGGCACAGCAAGGTCATTAAATCTGAAATGGTATCTCACGCAAATATGCTGCTTCAATGACCCACTGTGTAAATAGGGCATGTGATCAACAGCACATCCAATCAATAATAATAACAACTGTGTTTGCCATGTCGAGATATATTCTAAGTAGCTTACATGTGCTGACTCAGTCCTCAGAATGACCTTATGGGGAGACATTATTATAGTTCTCTCCTTCTCTATCTTAAAGATGAGTAAACTGAGGCACAGGCAAGTGAAGTAAATGTCCCGGAATCAGAAAACCACCAAGAACGGTGCTCAGAGTTCTAAACCAAGGTAGTCTAGAACCTGAGTGGGGGCGTAACCTGTCAGAGGCCAGCCCCCCAGGACTTGGCCAGTTGCAGCCCACAGGTGGCTGGGCATCTGTATTGTTAACTAGCTCTGTAGTTATTTTGATGTACATTTTCGAGTCAGATAAACTTGGGTTTGAATTCCGACTTCCACATTTATTAGCTGTATGATGTTGGGCAAGTTCTTTGAACTTTGTGAGTCTTGATTTCTTGATAAGTAAAATGGGAGGATGTTTATGTTAGAGTTGTGGGTGAATTAAATGAGTTGTCACGTGGGAAGCACTGGTACAGAGCACTTGTTTAATGAAGGGGTGGTATTGCTTTTATTCTGGAGAGTTTACCAAATGTATTGATGCTCAGGTAACACTCTTTGAAAAGCATTCTTTGGAGGATGTAGGGGCGGCCATTATATCTATAGCTATTTGTTTTGGACCTACTTTGGAATTATGCTTTCTCATTAATTCAAGAAAAAATGCATGTGTGCTCTATGTTCTATTATAACTTCCAATAAGCATCTTGACGTGATTTCAGAAAAACTCTTAAAACAATATCTCATAGAAATATATTGCTTAATGAGACATATTGTGTAATAGAGGAAAAGGCTCTATGCCTGCCAGGGTCTTGGCTCTTTCCTTCTCTCTTTATAAATGGGAAGCAGCCTGACAGAATGCCCAGTCTCTGCTGGAGTGAACCCCTTCTGGGCCAGAAAAATGAGGCCGTGGGCATGTGTCTCCCCAGCACACTGTCCATCTGAGTGGACAGCCTGAGTGATGGCTGCTGCTGAGGTTCCGTGTTAGCTCCCTACAGACATGCCCTTTGTCCTTTGGCAAAAGTGCTGTCTGTGCATGGATGCTTCACTTGGCCCATCTGAAGTAACTTGCATGGCTCACCCTGCACTTTGACAGCACAGACCCCCTGAACAGAAGGGCAGGATCCTGGATTTACCAGTGGACGTGCTGTGCAATGAAAGGCCTCCCAACATCTGGACCTGAGCAGCAGAACAGAAATAGCCAAACACATTGTCAGGTTTTGGCTGCACAAATTATAACCATCATGCGCTGTGAAGAGCAAGCATGATGTACTTTGTAAAAATGATTTATGTCCTGTTTTTCACAGTGCAGTTGGTCACCATGTTAGTTGATGAATAAATAGTGGGAAACTGTTGATTAGCAGAGACTTTGTATAGTAAGAGATAGTTGACTCTTAGGTGGGAGGAAAAGCAGAGGTAATAAAAGGGGCATTGTTTGCTTTTCCACTGCAGAAATCACTTGGAGACAAACGCTGCTTTCAAGGAGATCATCCTTTTGATTTAACTTGTAGGAGATCATTTTGAAAGTTTGCTGGACTTGGCTGTATGGATCTTTCAGCTCCAAAGTACTTTCATAGGTATTATTCCATTTGTTCTTTTTTATACTCTCAGGAAGAAGGAAAGCAGGTATTTGTAAATCCTGCTTTACAAAGGCCGAAGTAGTGTTCACAGGGTGGGGAAACTGAGGAACAAATGAAAAAAATGACCTTGGAAAACGCTATTGCCATGGATCCCTTTTGATGCCAAAAAGGTGGTATTTACAATCATTTTGTAAATGCATGTATGAAGAAAATGTAGATTCTTCTGTAATGAATATTTTCAGAGTTCTTTGGGAACACTGGCAGATCTGAATTTCTCTAGGAAATCAAATATACTCTTCCTATGCAATTTAGGGATTTGAAAGGAGAACAGCAGCTTTAATTTTATAATGATACTATTAATCACTCATTTTTCTTGAAGGGGACTTCAGCTGGGGTTTGAAAGGCTCTTCTGCCCAAGTCAAAGCTATTACGGCAAATAATCCACTTGGAGACGTTTACATCCTCTCTGTAACGAGGGGCTGATGAATGAAGAAGGTAGGACACTCATCAGGGCAAACATCTCTGATTTGAGAGTGAAAGTTGCATTAGCAAAATTATTCCTCCAATATTGATCCTGGTGTTTGTCGCAGTATGTAATTATGGTGATGTGGATGGAAGTTAATGGCAGACTGAAAAGAGGTTTCCTGGATTATGTGATTTTTGTGACACATACAAGCCTAAGTTTTAAAATGGCACCCAATGGCCCTGGACAGGTGCCTCAGTTGGTTGGAGCATCGTCCCATACACCAAAGGGTTATGGGTTCGATTCCCAGTCAGGGCACATATCTAAGTTACAGGTTCAATCCCCAGGCAGGAGTGCCTATGGGAGGCAACCAGTCAATGTTTCTCTCTCACATTGATGTCTCTCTCTGTCTCTCTATCCTCCACACACACCTCCCCCCTCCCTGTCTCTCTAAAATCAGCAAATGTCTCCTTGGATAAGGATTAAAAAATACATTAAAAATAATAAATAAATATTAAAAAAGGCACTCAACAAATCTCATACAACTCTATAAAATAGGTAAGGACGGCATTATCTCTATTTTATGGGTAAAGAAACTATGGCACAAAAAAGTAAAACAACTTGCGCAGTTCTACACTCAATCATCTATTATTTTTCCCAGTACCATTCAAATCATAGGGGTTCCAGAAAGAGACAAGGAAGAGCAAGAAATTTTATACTTATTTGAAAATATAAGAAAGGAAAACTTTCCCAATCTGGCAAAGGAAATAGACTTCCAGAAGGTTCAGGAAGCTCAGAGAGTCCCAAAGAACTTGGACCCAAGGAAGCACACACCAAGGCACATCATAATTACATTACCCAAGATTAAAGATAAGGAGAGAATCCTAAAAACAGCAAGAGAAAAGGAGACAGTTACCTACAAAGGACTTCCCATAAGGCTATCAGCTGATTTCTCAAAAGAAACCTTGCAGGCAAGAAGGGGCTGG
>VMDR010018303.1:0-19304 GCA_007922815.1 Macrotus californicus | reverse complement strand
AAGATTTGCCTTCATTTCCCTTATGGTCGCCTTCATTTGTTTATCTAATTTGCGACCAAATTCAACCAAGTCTGTGAGCATCCTGATTACTAGTGCTTTGAACTGTGCATCTGATAGGTTGGCTATTTCTTGGTCACTTAGTTCTATTTTCTCTGGAGCTTTGATCTGATCTCTCATTTGGGCCATTTTTGTTGTCTTGGCTCACCTGTTACGCAGTAAGGGGTGGAGCCTTAGGTGTTCACCAGGGCGGGGCAACCCACACTGCTGTGTTGTGACGCTGTAGGTTGGGGAGGGGTCTGAGAGGGAACAATGGCGTCTGCTCTGCTCTCTGCAGGTTTTCAGTGACTTCCCATGTGACCCACTCCAATTGGGCCCTCTGGTGCTGATTCTGGTGCTGCTTCCCGGGTGGGAGGGCTTATGTACGCTCTAGGACCCTGTGGGTCTTTCCAACAAGCTCTCCTGTGAGGCTAGGAGCTTCCCTCCACCCCCACAGGAGCTTTCAATCAGAGGCTCTGAGGCTTTGTTTCCCCAGCTGGAACTCTGGGTTGCGGGGTCGGTCTCGCTCCCCAGTTGTTCCTCCCAGTTTATCTGCACGAGGGAATGGGACTCCCAGTCCGCAGCCGCCAACTCTCCCTGCCAGCCGCGCCTTTCCCCGGTCTGCCAGCCGCCGCCCCGCGCAAGTCCTCTCCAGCCCGTCTCGCCCCTCCTACCTGTCTGGATGAAAGTTTCTCCTTTAGTTCCTTGGTTGTCGGACTTCCATACAGTTCGATTTTCTGTCAGTTCTGGTTGTTTTTTGTTTTAAAATTTGTTGTTGTCCTTCTTTTGGTTGTACGAGGTGGCACAGTGTTTCTACCTATGCCTCCATCTTTGATCTGGAACTGCCTTTTTTCGCAAAGCTATCATTTAAAATGGAAGGGCAGATAAAGTGCTTCCCACACAAGGTAAAGCGAAAGGAGTTCATCATCACCAAGCCATTATTACATGAAATGTTAAAGGGACTTATTTAAGAAAAAGAAGATCAAAACTGTGAACACTAAAAGGGCAACAAATTCACAACTATCAAGAACTGAATCTAAAAAAAAAACAAAGTAAGCAAACAACCAGAACAGGAACAGAATTATAGATATGGAAATCATTTGGAGGGTTATCAGCTGGGAGGGGGAAGGGGGAGAATGGAGGAAAAGATGCAGGGTTTAAGACACATAATTGGTAGGTACAAAACAGGGGGAGGTTAAGAATAGTATAGGAAATGGAGAAGCCAAAGAACTTACATGCATGACCCACGGACGTGAACTGGAGGGGACTGCTGGAGGGAATGGGGGTACTGGGAGGAGGGGGGCAAAGGGGGAAAAATTGGGATAACTAATAGCATAATCAATAATATATATATATTTTTTTAAAGTTGAAAAAGAAAAAAATAAAATTAATTCCACTTTTTAAAAGTGACTACTAAAACTTTTTTATTTTACATGTGATTTGCATTAGATTCCTATTGGATGGCACTGTTTTAAACAAACTGATGAGTTAGTTTTTCCTGAGCAGCCTCAGCCCTCGAAGGTCTGGGCACCCACATTGTAATTTGTCATTCTGGTAGGGACTTGACCTCTGCCCAGTCACAGAGGGGTAAACTCTTCTGGTGAGAGGGAGGGTGGTGGCTGCAGACAGCCAAGGATAACTGAACATTCCCTTAATCCCAACCTTGGGATCTGTTAGGGAAGTGCCGACTTGCTTCTTTTCAGACACAAAGGGCGCTTAGGCAGTTGAGAATCCGTCCTAGCCCTTCGCTACCATCACCACCTTACAGTTCCTACCTGTGTTGGGAAACAGAGACTCTGAACTCTCTTTCACTAGCTGGTACTTCGGAGAACAGGGTCTCCTTTAATGCATCTTGTGCTTTCCTTTCTGGGTGAGCTCAAGACTGTGTTAACACCCTCATCTAGATCAAAAAAGCTGCTCGAGCTCTTCCTCTGAAACCAGGACATTTATTCTTTATTGAATTAATAAGGACACAAGCTTCACCTCATTCCTTCATTCATTCAGTACATATTTGTGTCACATCTACTACCTGCTCAGCATTGAAAAGAAGAGAGAACAAAGCAGACATCTGACTACCAGCAGCATTTGATGAGTCCATCACTCTTTCCTTCTTGAAAAACTTGTTTCACATAGTCCCTAGACATCCCTTCATCTTAGTTCTTCCTATTTCACTGTCCACTCCTCCATCTCCTTAACTAGTTCCCAGTTGCCCTGATCTTGGAATATCGGAGTTCCTTCAGTCTTTGGGCATCATCCTTTTAATCATCGCAAACTCCCCAAGTTGTCCTTCTGTTCCAGTGGCTGTAAATATACTCTTGGCTCTGACATCACCTCATCTACTCTATGACCAAATGCCTGATCCCAGCCTCCCTCTTGGACCCCAGACTCGTACAACCAACTCGCTCCTCAGCATTTCCACTTGCATGTCCACTAGGCATCTCAAATGAAATATACCCAAAGTTAAATGCTGGTGTCTCCTCCAAAATCTGCTCCAGTTTTGTGTATTGACAATGCGTTCTCCCAGTTGTTTAGGTTAAAAGAAAAGTCTGGGGGTAATCCTTGTCTCCTCTTTCTTTCATATCCCACTTCTAATCTGTCATCAAATCCTATCAGCTCTACTCAAAATCAATCTACATCTGACCATTTTCTCCATCTCAACCTTTGCTCCCCTTGGTTAAGCCACTGTCATTGAGTATGGGGGTTATTGCAACTGTACCTAACTGGTCTTCCTATTATTCTTGCATTACTATATAGTCTATTCTGAAATCAAAAGCCAGAGTGATCCTCAAAAAATATATGTTCTAGCATGTCGTTCCCCTGCTCAGAATCCTCCAACAACTTGCATCTCTAAGTGAAATGCGCAGTATTTGCTGCATCTACCAGGCCTGCCATACCTTCGTCTTTTATCTCCAATTCAGCTGCTCGGGCTTCCTTGCTTTCCTCAAACATCCCAGTCAAGCAAGCTGCTTCCACTTCAGAGATGGTGAATTGCTATTGCCTCTACCTAGAAAACTCTCCTCCCGGATATCTGCACGGCTTTCTTTCTTACTTCCTTCAGGTCTCTGCTCAGATGTCCCCATCTCCAAGAGGCCTTCTCTAGCCACCTCTTATAAAGCAGTACTCTGCATCATGCCTTTCCATCCTCTTATCCTGCTTAATTAATGATTACTGACACTCATCACCACCTGATATGTTGTAGATTCTCTTGCCCACTGATTGCCTGCCTCACGTTAGAATGTGAGCTCTCTGACAACAGGGAGTGCATCCTTCTGTTCATAGCTGCCTCCCAGTACCTGGTACAGCACTCGACACATGGTAAGTGCTCAATAAATACTTGTTGAATACATGAAGGCAAAGAAATGGTATTCTTTGCCGTTGGTGTGGTTCACTTGGTTTGGAGCATCGTCCCATGAACTGAAAGGTCATGCATTCTATTCCTAGTCGGGCACATGCCTAGGTTGCGGGTTCAGTCTCTGGTTTGAGGCAACTGACCAGTGTTTCTCATATTGATGTTTCTCCCTCCTCTCCTCAATCTTCTCTCTGGAATCATCAATCAATCAATCAATCAATCAAGTGGCTTCCTCTAAAAAAAAAGAAATGGTTTTCCTTCACAAAGATGATTATTATAGGAAGCAGATAAATAAACAAGTAACAAAACAAGTAGTTATTGTTACCAGTGTGATGAGTGCTGTGAGGAAACTAACAGGTACAGTGGAGGAGAGCCTACTTCAAACCTGTGGTCAAAATGATCCTCTGAAAGAAGTGACATTTAGTCTGAGATCTGGGCAAGATGGGACCAGACCTGTAAAGGGTGGAAGAAGATTCTTCTAAGGAAAAACTAAGATATTCAGAGGTCCTAAACCAAGAATGAGTTTGATATCTTCAAAGAACTAAAAGGAGACCATGGGTAATGAGAAAAATGACAAGAGATCATGTTCAAGAGGTATCTGGAGAACAAATCATAAAGGACCTGGTGGAGTATGGAAGAGTTTAGCTCTTCTTCACAGTTTTGTCTGAGGCTAGACAAGTTAGTAGCAAGTTCAGAGGAATATCTGAGAAGGTCTCCAGAGATGGAATTTGGCTTTCCAGATGGTTAACTTAAGATTCTGCACAAAGCTTCTTAGTTAAGTTAGGAATGGAGTGGCCTTTACAAGGAGAGTGTGGGCTGATCCTCCTATAGCAGGGCTTCCAAGATGCTATTTCCTTTGCAGGAAGCAACAGCTTTCTCCCTCTGTGGGAAGCATCCCATTTGAAGATGTCCTTTGTTATTCAGTCCCTCTTTAATTATGCAGCCTGTCTGATCTCAGGCTACAATAAAATATCACGTAAGACATTTCCAGTCCAATTAGCCCAGTCTCTGTTCTCTTCTCTGTATCCTCACAGTTGCTCCTGGGCCTTTGCTCATGCTATTTCCCTGGAAAGAAATGCCCTGTGCTATCCACACCTAAAACCCAGCTCCAGTTGTAAGATAAACATGAGACCAAATTTATAGGCCCGGATCATGATTTGAAACTTACTTTCTTTATCACTATAGTCAGCTAAATAACATCCCCCTTCACCGCCTGCCCCCATAAGATACCTACATACTGATCTCTAGAATCTGGGGATATTACTTTATGTGGCAAAAAAGGACTTTTTAGATGTAACTAAATTAAGGATCTTGACATGGGGAAGTTATCCTGGATTATTTGGGTATGTCCTAAATGTAATCACATGTGTCTTTATAAGAGAGAAATGGGGAAAAGACACAGACAGAGAAGGGAAAGGCAGACATTAGAGGGATATGTCTACAAATCACGGAACACTAGCAGCCCCCCAAAATGGAAAGAGGCAAACACCAAATTCTCCCCTAAAGCCTCTGGAGAGAGTGACCCTGTTAACACCTTGATTTCAGCCCAGTGGTACTGATTTAAGATTTCTGGATCTCCAGGATAGCAAGAGAACACATTCATGTTGTTTTAACCCTCCAAATTTGCAGGAATTTGTTACGACAGCCACACGGAGCTAATACAATTGTCTTTCCCTTGACCTTGATATCTTGTCCCTTCAGGTCATCATTGCTTCCCTCTTGGCTTTCCTGGTGACTTGTTAGATAGTTCCTATTCTCTAACCGTTCTTGATGTTATACCTACTCATATTTATTGGATACTAGTTTCACAGGTTTGGGAAAGTTTTTTTTTTTGTTTTTTTTTTTCGCTCTTGCTCCCTTCATCTTAAAGCCACATGCTCGAGACAGCCAGTCTCCAGGTGAGTATCTTCTCGGTTGCAGGAGAAGTGGTGTTCAGGTCTGGGCTAGGGAGGAGGCCAGTTCAGTAGTCCATAAGTGAGGTGACTAGTAGGTGGTTTGAGTTAGTGAGGTTGTCTTTTGTTTTTTTCACTCTGACAATACCAAGTGCTTGGAATTGTATGACTAGAGGCAGAAAGCAAGGGTTCTGGGCATTACTGTACCCAGGATTTGGGGATCTAAAATGCAAGAAAAAAATTGACAAGAGTTAATGGCTGAATGGCTCTAGACAGGGGTGTCCAACCTTTTGGCATCTCTGGGCCACACTGGAAGAAGAAGAGTTCTCTGGGGCCACACATTAAACATACAACTACTAGTAAAAACAAAAAAAATCTCATAATGGTTTAAGTAAATTTACAATTTTGTGGTGGGCTGCATTCATAGCCATCCTGGGCCACATGTGGCCGGCAGGCTGTGGGTTGGACAGCCCTGCCTAGGAAATGAAGGAAACAGAAACACCAGGTTTGAACCTGAATCACTGGGAAAAATAAATAGTAATACTATTTACAGGAATGGACATATTAGGAAGCAGTGAGAGTTTGGGAGAGAAAATATTATTTCTTTACTTGAAATGTTGAACCCTAGGTAAGTGGAAACGACCACTTGAAAGACCATCTCCTACAGAAGTTCCCCTTCCCAGCTCTGGTGCTCCCAGGATCCTCTGGTTATGCCTGTCTCGTAGCCATGGTGACCCTGTGTCATGATTATTGGCTTTCTATCTCCCTAACAGTCTGTGAACTTCTTAAGGAAAGACATTGTGTCTTACTATGTCTCCAGCACCAATCACACTAAGTAGATTCTTAGTGTTTGAAATGAATTACTAAATGAGATTGATCTCAGCCAAAAGGTTCCTCCTGGAGATGAAGACCTTGGAGTTCATAGCCCACTTGCACAGGTGGCAGCTGAAGCCATGATAAATAGGACAACTGAAAGGATGACAGTTTGACCGGCCATCAGCTGGGTTCCACAGTAATAGGAGGTAGTTCCCATTAAGTAGACTTTTAAACTTTGGCCTAATACTCAGGTGTCAGGGATCATAATAATCAGCTAAAGAAAACATGAATCCGAGACATTGTCATCTATCCAGAGCTTTCACAAAACTAAAAGTCATTTTTCATTTGCCAGCCAGTTCAAAGTTCACTCACCCTTATCACTGTTGTCATGCAAGATTATAATAAGCATCAGTCAGAGGCATAAAGACATTCTGCATGTGACATATCTGACTTCTGGGTACTGGTAATTCCATTTTATGCCATATCAAAGATCTTGTCAGGTGAAAAGCTCTATAGGAAATATACTTCTTTGCTGGATATTATTACACCTAAAAAGCTGCCAAAGGTATGAAGCATTCTTAAAAATGCATTTCAAGCTGTACCATAGAATGGTCTCCCTTAGGCTCACAGCCAAATCCTTTTTATACCCCCTGTAGGCATCAGGATGTGGAGGTCAACTTCTTCTGAATGCCAAAAGACTTAGATAATAATCCCAGCTGTTTTACACATTGTTCTTACTTTCCTGGCCTGGACCTGCAATTGAATTTCCTGGGAATTTTATGATGTATGGATTGAGCCTAGTAAAGTCAAAGGTTCACTCTCTGTTATGTGCCTCAGCAGTCTCTACACAGAACTATTCAATTCAAACTGCATTTACTAAGCTACTAATAAGTGCAAGGCGCTGTGCTGGGCCTTTGCTAGACACAAAGAGAAACAATACATAGTCCGTGTCATCCAGTAGTCCACAGCCCTGGAAGTTAGTGTTTATGTGCATACACTCTTACATAGAAGACCCAAGATGAATACTGTAAAAGAAATGTAAAGAGCTACCAACTTGATCACAAAGTTTGCCATTAATTATTGGGCTGAAATGGTACAGATCTAAATGACTTGTTCTTTAAACGAAGTACGAGGAATACTGGCTAACTTAGTGTTATGTACCTCAGTCATTTCCTTCGTGATTAACCCAGACGCATTCTTCCAGTCACCATCATTCTCGTCCCTCCACTTCTGGAGCCTTTGTTTGAACTTACAGAAAAATCCCTGGGGTACATCTCCTAGGAAAATCCAGGAACATTTTGAGGGTGACCTTGGGTAGCTTTTGTTTCTTTAATTGCAAAACTCCTCTTTCACATTCTTATTATTTGATTTCCAGGTCCAATAATTCACGGCGTGTTACCCAGAAGTCTTCAACCATTAAGTTTCAACATTCACCCATGAGACTCTCCCCTCCAGAGGACTCTCCCTAGGATCTTAGCAAATTTCATGTGGTGCTGAGTTAACATCCTTCCCAGCTCTTTCCCACTCTTCCTCTTTAGAGAGATAGAACATTATTCTTGCATGTCCCTACCACTGCCAAGGTCCTAAGTCAGGCATTCAAAAATTGGATGAAACCCAATTCCAAAGATATCACTGCACCCCAACTTTTGAGAGAAAATTATGTTCAAGGAAAATCATCGCTATTTCTCTAGCATATGGTACCTGACTGTGTATGTGTATCCTAGTGCACACACACTCAGTCCTCACTTAACAGTGTCAGTAGGTTCTATAACTTTAAGTGCAATGACATAGCTAAGCCAATTTTACCATAGGCTAATTGATATAAACAAGAGTTAGATCCCTACGTTGTTAGAATGAAACAACATTGAACAGCACAGAGTTATCCGAGGGCCTGGTGTGTGTGTGTGTGTGTGTGTGTGTGTGTGTGTGTGTGTGTGTGTGTATCCTAAGGCACATACACGGTGTGTGTGTAAACTTGTAATTTCAAACTTCATGGCTGTTTTCAGAAACTGCACCTGCGCCTGGTGTGTGTGTGTGTGTGTGTGTGTGTGTTTATCCTAAGGCACATACACGGTGTGTGTGTAAACTTGTAATTTCAAACTTCATGGCTGTTTTCAGAAACTGCACCTGCGATTGGAGCAGACCGCAATGAGGAGTAAGTGCTTGGATTGAGTCGCACGGACTTCCAGCTTTAAACTGCAAGGGCGCTTCACTTAGAAAGAGGTTACCATGCTTTTCCTCCACAGATTAGCTTAAGCAAGTTGCCGAACCTAAATCTCAGTTACTTTTACAAAATGGGAGTGATAACATCTGCCCTTCTGCCCGTTCAAAATGGTTTGAGGTACAAATAGAATTATGTCAATAAAACTGCATTATGTAAAACAACAGAGCTGTGATTTACCACGATCATGCCCCACTTAATAATGGGAATACAACGGCGATACATTCTGAGACACGCATCATCAGGTGACCTCTCATTGGGGGAACGACAGAGTGCACTTACGCAGACCTAAATGTCATAACCCACTGCACACACAGGCTTCGTGGTGCAGCCTGTTGCTCCTGGGCTGCAAACCTGTACAGCACAAATAGTTACTGCACAAATAGTATACAGTGTGTTACTATAAAATAGAGATTACATCAAGCACAAGAGAAAGGTTAGAACAGAGAGACATGGTAAACACAAGATGTGTGAGGCTGCCACCTGGGTAACATGACACCCTGCTTTAGAGCTACTTTTTATAAGTGTAAAGAGCATGCCCTAAAGAAATGATAGAAACTATGATATAATAACTACACAAACCGGTAACATGGTCACTTACTATCATTACCAAGCGGTGTGCACTGCACCTGACTGCACGTGCCGCACTTTACATGACTGGGCCCACAGCAGGTCTGTTCACACCGGCATCGCCACAAACACGGGAGGGGTGTGTCGCACTGTGACATTACAATGGCTATGAAGTCACGAGGCAATGAGAACTTCTCAGCTCCACTTTAATCTTATGCAACCACCGTCACACAGGCTCCTTCACTGACTGGAGTGTCATCGTGTGGCCATGACTCTATTCAAAAGCGTCCTTTAGACCTCTGGGTGCTTCGCTATCTGTAGACCATCCTGGCTGTTGTGGGTATTGAAGTGGCCTTCTTTGTCTTCCCATCACAATTACTTATGATCTTGGACCCAGAACATGTAAGACCAGAAGTTATTCTACTCAGAAAATTCTAGAACCTTAGCAGTCATTTATTCAACAAGTGTTTTATTGGATGTTTCTCTAGGCCAGGCACAGCAACAGACCTTGGAGATGCTGAGACAAATACTTCAGAGTCTCTGCCTATAAAGGGCTTGGAATATAGCAGCAAAATGCAAAAAAACCCACGAGCAAATACATGTGATACAATTTCATAGGTGCTATATAGAAGCATGTATGGAGAAGACACAGCCCAGAGGAGGGAGGGGTAGAGCCTCGCTGTGGGCGGGGAGTGTGACAAACTCTGCTGATCACCTAACAATCATTATTCCCTCTTCCTCCACATCACCTCCCACTGAATAGACTGGAAAGTAAAAAACTCCCTTTCTCACCCTCCCTAGCTCCTAAGCACACATGTGATATGGATGTGGTCAATGAAAAATGTGTGAATTTGCTGGGCGGTTTCTAGGAAAGTTTTTCTTCCTTAATAAAAGGGCTTGTGGCAGATGGCAGCTTTCAAACACAGCCGTAACAATACCTCCCACATCATGTGCTCTTCTGACAATGTGATTTTAACCCTCCCACGAAGAAATGGGGTCCAAGTCCTCTCTTCCTTAGTCCTGGAGTGAGCTTTGGGACTGTCTTAGCCAACAGAGCACAGTGGAAGTGATACTGTGATATTTGACAGCCAGATCATAAAATTTCCATGCATTTCAACTTTGTTCTTCTGGGCTCCTTGCTTCTCAAAGCCAGCACCGTGCTGTGAGGAAGCCCAAACTAGCCTGCATCAAGAGACCACATGGAGAGACCATGTCTAGACATTCTAGACGCCAGTACGGAGGAGGTCCAAGTCAACGGTAAGCACCAACCACAAGACAGGTGAGTGAGGACATACTACAGACCCCACCACTGAATCATGTCCAGCCATCGAGTCTTCCTTGCTGAGGCCCCAAACGTTGTGGAGCAGAGACAACCTTTTCCCACTGTGCTCTACACAAATTCCCATGCCACAGAGTCTGTGAGCATAATAAAATTGTTGTTTTTATGCTTCTTATCTTTGGGGTGATTTATTTTACATCTGGGATGTGGATATGACTTTCTGCCTTCTCCCAGCCTTGATTCTAGTAGCTGAGCAGAGTGGAAGTGGGGGAAATCTTAAGACTATGTGGTGAAAGCATGATGTTGGCCTTGACATTGTGGATCTGTTGAACCAACACCCACAACTGTCCATCTCCAGACCTCTTGGGATGTGAGAAAAACAAATAAGCTCTTGTCTGGTTATGCCATTGTATGCTAGACTATCTGTTACTTACAGTTAGAAGCACCCTTAACTCATACAATTGACCCCTACTGGTAAGATTTGGTATATTTGGGGGGAATAAAATTTGATTTTGAAATGTCAAAGACTAATCAGAATAAAAGTAGAGACAGCAATTTTAGCTTAGTCTTCTAAGAAGCTTGCCTGAAGAAAATGAGAGACCTTTATTACCAATGGACTTTTGTCTTAAGGACACTATATTCCTCCAATTTTAAAAAACATGGCACATATTGTCATACAGACATGTCTTCAAATGACCATCAAGATCGTGGTCTTTTCCATCTGGGAAATTTTCTAGCCCTGTCCTGGGCTAGATTCCTGGCAGCTTCTTATTAAAACCCTGCCACTCAAGCTGATGCATCCTATGTTCAGCACCTGCAGCACTGTGTTTAAATAGCTGAGATGCCCGTGAATCAATTCCTCAAAAATCATACCACGTGTCACCCAGATAATGGGGCAGCTTAGTGGCCCACTGCTGACTAATACCTTCCATGTGACCAGCTGAAATAGTCTTTCCACAGTAATTAAAAATTCTCTCATCCACCCTTTTCATTCACTCCAGAACTACAATTGTGCCTATAGCATAAGCTCCAGTTCAATCTCTTGCCCACACCTAATGGGACAAAGCATTGATATGAAGTCTTTTAAAAGATACAGTTGAGCCCTGGCTGGTGTAGCTCAGTGGATTGAGCACAGGCTGCGAACCAGAGGGTCACTGGTTCGATTCCCGGTCAGGGCACATGCCTGGGTTGCGGGCCAAGTTCCCAGTGGGGGCCAAGTGAGGAGCAACCACACATTGATGTTTCTCTCCCTCTCTTTCTCCCTCCCTTCCCCTCTGTCTAAAAATAAATAAATAAAATCTTTAAAAAAAAAAAGATACAGTTGATTAAAAAGGTTCTTCTGGCCGTGGCTAGTGTAGCTCAGTGGATAGAGCACCAGCCTGCAAACCAAAAGGTCACCAGTTCAATTCCCAGTCAGGGCACATGGCTGGACTGTGGGCCAGGCTCCCAGCTGATGGTGTACAGGAGGTAACTGATTGATGTATCTCTCCCTCTTTCTCCCTCCCTCCCTGTCTCTCTAAAAATAAATAAATAAAATCTTTTAAAAACAAAAAGTTCCTCTATATATGAAATGACCTTAAAATAAAGAAAATTAAAAAAAAAAAAAAGAAATGACCTTGGTTGCCATACTCTTTCCATACAGTCCAGACAACCTCAGGATGTCTCTCGAAGACGTGGACAGGAAAAAATGATCGAGAGAGTGATTTCATTAACTCTCACTGATGTGGACAAACAAAACAGCATCCTCTTTCTCCTTTCCATGTCGAGATGATCAGAGCCTCCAGAGACACTCCTTCAGGTGAACAAGGGGAACAAGAGAATATTCTGCAAAGCTGTCATTTTCAAGCCATCAGGTTTGTGCCATAACTATAGATCAGGAAGTCCTAAGTCAGCGTTCATTCCCTGCCTCGATATAGGTGATGATCCAGTCTCCAGACTTCAGTCCTACTAAGAAAAAAACTAGGAGTGGAAACAATGCATGGGCCACATATGGTGAGCGTGCCTTTGGATAGAGACAGATGCAATGATGTCCATGGGATGACTATGGCCTCATCTCCCCCAGAAATAAAGCAGCAGACTATTACCTCTCTCATCCTCTCCCCTAGTGGGCGGGGAGCTGCTGACAGGCACCACCTGACCTGACTCTAACTGGCTCAGGGCCTGGGGGGTAGCAGATGGTTACTTCTAGAAGCCTGGGATGTGTTGCTGTGAGTTAGGAACAATGAAGGCAGGAAATTACCTCCTATCCCCTTACCTCTCCCAGTGCTAAGGAAAAAGGCTAGCATGCGTTTATGCCTCTGCTTTTATTAGCTGGGCTCAGCAACCATTGATAGAATAAATATTAGTATTTTTTTTTAAAATTACAAATAGTAATACTAGCAGAAAACCAAAAACCAGATAATGGAATTCTACCCATCCAGAAGAAAAGCCAGTAAAAATCCTGGGTATTCGATATATATCATCAGGATCCATTTCTATGTCCGTTATTGAGAGACCAAAAGATTCAATGACTGCACATTGCAGCAGCCTGAAATAATTTCAGCCTAAATATCTTGAGGAGGCATATGGTCCACAGGCATATTTTTCTAAAAACCCTTTTCCATCTCCCACCCACTGTCCCACAAACAACAGCTCACCTCACTTTTCAGACCCTGCAGAAAATAGGCCCCTAGCCCTAGTAAATGTGTCTCTACTCCTTCTCCCCCTTTTTCTTCCTTCTCAGTTCTCAGCAGAACAGCCCAAAGGGAGTTCATCTGACAAGGCTGTTCTTCCACAGAGAATGAGGGAAAGAAGTAAACCCACTGGGCGGAGCTGGAATTCTCCTTGCAGGTGGAGACAGGGGAAAGCTGCGATCGTACACACTAGCAATCATTTCCTGGTCTCATATGTTCATTTTTTTAAATGAATGTTTTTCTACATCAATAAATATTCTTATATGTAATATTTTTAATGGCTTCGTATTATTTCATTGTATGGATGACTTATAATTTCTTTAACCAACCATTATTTATTTTACTTTCAACTTTCACATAGGAATAAATCTCATTTTTACCTAAGCTTTCGCACAAAAGCTCAATTATTGATTGGGGATAAATCTCCAAAGGCGGTAGGGATTCTGGTGCATTAGTCAGGATATTTTTGGTCATAGGTGTGATATGTAACAGCTTAAAAAAACATGAGACAGTACACATATATATGTATTTACCCACACGCACCTATAGAGGTATACGTGCATATATAAAGAATGAGATAAAGTCAAGGTTGGCATGGTGACTCTGCTCCAGGATGTAAAAGACCCAGCTCCTTTCTATCTTGTGCCTCCGCCATCCCTAGATACCACTCTTGTGCATGGGCCCTAAAAGCACGCCCGCATCCCCGATAGCAAAACAAGGAAAAGGGGAGACAAAAGATCTGCCCTTTTAAGGCTCAACCCTCAAGTTATACACATAACTCCTGCTCTCATCCTGTTGGCCAGCACTTATCCATGGGCCCATTCCTAGCCGCAGGCGACGCTGGGAATACAATCTTTGTTCTGAGCAGCTGTGCTAAAAATTCTAATATCATGGGAGAAGTGGTTCACATGCCTACATATTTTTTAAGGTTATTGATATATACCACGTTGTTAGCCTGTAGAAAGATTGTAGGAAGGGATACTTCCATTACCTTTCCATCACAGGACATTTAAAACAACTTGCTGACCCCTGGCTGGATGGCTGAGTTGGTTGGAGCGTTGTCCCATGTACCAAAGGGTCGTGGGTTCAATTCCTGCTTGGGACACATACTTAGGATGCAGGTTTGATCCCTGGTGGGGGCATGTACGGAAGACAGCCGATCAATGTCTCTCTTTCACATTGATGTCTCTCTCGCTCTCTCTCTCTCTCTCTCTTTCCCTTCCTCTCTCAAATCAGTGAACGTGTCCTCCAGTGAGGATTTGGCAAAATATCTATCTTGCCAAATTAATAACTGAAGAAAAATATCATCATACTATTTTATTGTTCATTGTCTTAATTTCTGGTAATGCTTGCACCAATTTTTTTTTTCTGTTGAAATGCATCTCAGAATTGCCTTCAGCAATTGATTCTACATGCAGAGTTAAGTAGAAAGCCCAGATTTCAACACTGTAGACTCTCAGCAGGTCACGCCAGCTTGTCCACCATCTTCCAGGCCTGTTTTGTTAAAGACAATTCTAGAGGAGCATTTGTAGTCTTGCTCCTTGGCATATGTCATCAGTTTGGCTCAAATAAACTCTTATAAAAGTTTTTTTAAAAAGACAATTCTAATCTTGGTTCTCGGGGTGGTCTCTTTGCTTTCACCAGGTATGAACCTACTGCTGCCAAAGTAGGTCTTCCTTTAAGTTTTACTATTGCAAATACTTTTTTGGCATGGTAAGGCAGCCTCTTTGAGGCTAAGAAGAAATTACTCAGAACTTGAAGGGCTGTTTATTTTGGGAATTCCAGCCAGAAAAAGTTCAATGTTATCCTTATTCATTTAATGTTGCAGTTCACCCAGGACCACCAGTTCTAACTCAGACTAGATAGCCTTATCCAGGGCCATAAAAACTCTTGCCAGATCTGGGAGATCTGCCAGGTCCATTGTATCTGTCAGGAAAGTCTATATTATGCTGAGGTAACAAACACTCCCAAATTTTAGTGACTGGAAACAATAACTTTTTCTCACACTTACATCATTGTCTATCTTGGTTCAGTGTAGGGGGTTCTTCTCCAAGTTGCCTTTATCATGGGACCCAGGCCAATATAATCTCACCCTCCAGAACATGGCCAGTCACTAACTTGGCCCATGATGTACTCACTCATATGTATGTACACTCAAATCTGGCGTATGTTACTTCCATTCACATCTCATTGACAAAGCAAGTGCTATGGCTCTACTTAACTTCTAGGAGGAGGAAAGTGCACTTCTACCATGTGCCCTGAAGGAAGAGAACCTTAAATAGTGGGAATAGCACTAATGAGTAAAGTGAGGGGCGGGAAGGAGGGGAGATTAGGAGATGGAGGGATTGAGCAAAAAGGAAAAAGGACTCATGGATATGGACAGCAGTGTGGTGATTACTGGAGGGAGGGAGACATAAGGGGACTAAATGGTAATGGGAAAAAATACAACAAAGGTTAAGTTAAATAATTAATTAATTAATTAAGTGGGGGATGGGGGAGGGGACTTCGGATTTCATCAGTCTCCAGAGTCATCTTGTTTAGTTTCTTAAAGGGTCTAGGCATGTTTTCCATGGACCTTATGAACCTGTAGGCTCCTTAAAGACAAAATCTTGTCTTATGTACATTGGGTCCCCAGCACCTGGCATATCTCTTGGCACATGGCAATTGCTCAGCAGATATTTATTAAATGGGGAATGAGACGGAACACCAGCCCTGGAATAGCTGTTATATAAAAAGTACTATAGTGTGGTCTCCCCTCCAGGAGCATGACTGTGCCTGTCCCTTTCCCCCCTTCTCCCCCCACAGGTGTGCATCTCCTACACTCTAAGGGTCCCCAAGAGACTTGCAACCAGGGAGCAAAGGGCAGCAGCAGCTCATTCCATGCTAACCCCTGAACCCGTCTCCATTTCCCCTTTTCTCTGACTTCCCAATGAGCCAAAGCAGCCCCACCTCAGCTCATCTCTTTCCTATAATGCTTGTAGAGAGCAAAAGCAGCCCCTCTACTGTTGCTTCTTCTATCCTAAGCTCTTCCTTGCTTCACTGTTGCCAGCTTTAATAACATACTCTCAAAATAATAATAATAGTGACGATGAAAACAAAAAGTACTGTAGACTAGAGAGCATAGAACCAAAATGCTAGGAAGGGTGGCTACTTGCTTGGGGCACCCCAGAAATAACAAGTCCATGCAATGTAACTAGGAGGTGTCAGTGAAATCCTGGGTGGCTAGCAAGAATGCAAAGACATAGGCCCACCATTCTCACTATTATACACCCAACTGATACAGCTTTGACTCACGCACACCCCAGTGTGTCTGAATTTGCATACGTACCAGCTTAATTTCCAATGATCACATAACACTCAGTATACTCATAAGCATGCACACACATACACCCAGCACTAGCTGATTATAAATGTCTTCTTTATTCTTCAAAGAAGCTTGGTAATAATCACCACCACCTTGAAAACAGTAAAAATAAAAACACTGGAAATTTCCCATGATTTAACTCTTCAAAGGCAAGAACACAAAATAAATCCATTCTTTCTGATTTATTTTGTTAATATTTTAAACTAAACAAGTAATGTGTGATGTGTCAGTAAAGATATTTTGTTTCAAATCCCCATATCAATTTAGGCTAACTTAAACCACAGGCAAAACAAATAGAAGAAACTGGATAACCCTAAAAATCAAAGTAACTCCTAAAACCTCACAAAAGGTGAGAACCAAGGGAAGTCCCGGGGATCTCTTTTGACAATGCCAACAGAAGATTTGACTCCAAAAACTATCCATCCTATAAGTCTGTATCAAGATTCAGGTTCAAAGAGTAACTGACTGGTCAAGTTCCAATGATATGTACCCACTTTTGTGTTGAGGGGACAGGGAGGAGGGAGATGAGAAGTGAAGAGACATGCAGGACACGCAGAATCATGTGACTGGAAGCAAGGCAGTTGCTCGAAGGAATGGACACTGATTAGAACAAAAGCAATAGATGTTTATGATATGTATGATTGTTTTAAATAAAAGATAACTATACAGAAAAAATAAAATCACCTGTATTCCCACCACAGTTCATATTTTGGTATATAGCCTTCTAGATATTTCTCTAGTCATATATTTTTTCCTTGCAAAAATTGAGTCATATTGTATATTCTGCATTATAATTTGCTCCTTTTTATTTAAAGTACCTTTTGAAAACTCTATATAAATAGCAAGAGGATTGAAATATAATTTTTTCCTTTTTATTGAATTTTTTGAGGTGACACTGGTTAACAAAATGATGCAGGTTTCAAATAAAAGAGAAATATAATTTTTTTATGATTTTTATTCATTTACTTTTAGAGAGAGGGGAAAGGATCAGGAGAAAGAGAGGGAGAGAAACATCAATATGTGGTTGCCTCTCACACGCCCCCTACTGAGGACCTGGCCCACAACCCAGACACGTGTCCTGATTGGGAATCAAACCGGTGACCCTTTGGTTCACAGGCTGATGCTCAAGTCACTGAGCTACACCAGCCAGGGTGAGAAATATAATTTTTTAATCAGGGTTAGGATGCTCAAATTATAATCAAAGACAGTGACCAGTAGACTAATTAATCAATACCAGAGTAAGAATTTAGAGGTCATGATTCCTAGGCCTATAGTCCTACCCATGAACAACTATTACTGTATATCTGAAACTCTACCTCTTTATATCCATCTACCTACAAACACACCTACCTATCGTCTGCCTAGCTACCTACTTTACCAGTCGTGATGAGCTAGGTTATACGCTAGTAACAAACAACCCTGAAATGTCCCTGGCTGAATAAGTGCATTTCTCACATGTCCAGTGTAGACTGGGGAGGATCTTCTCATTTAGGCACTTGGAAACCAGGGAAATCGAAGCTCCACCCCAACCCAGGAGGGGCCAGAACATGGCAAAGCACATCCTGGTTCTCAAAGCTTCGGCACCCAGAAGTGATGCCTCTTTTTACTTCAAGTGGGACAGCAAGTCCCACGGCCAAGCTAACTCCAAAGCAGCAATCCTTCCATGTGACCCTGCCATGTCCACAGAAAAGTTACAATATTTGTGAGTGGCATGTGGCAAATATGACATTCCATTTGTTTGAGTTTACAAACAATTTAGTAGTAGATACTGGGTTGGAATGGAGAACAAAATCTTTCTCAATTTGCAAATCCTTTAAAAGAATGAAATGATCTAACCACACTAGTCAGAGTTTGCATCATAAACCATTTCCATTTCTATCTCAAACTGTTTTGTCCCTCCCCCAAATCCTCTGTTCATAGGTCACACACACCAGAGAGTGAGCAGGTGCTGGTAACTCACACAGAAGAAGATTTTGTGATATTCTAAAAAGCTCAGTGTTATTCATTCTACGTGATCTAAAACAAAATATGAATAGTTTTAATTATTTAAATGGTTTTTAAAATTATCTTGAGGAATTGAATTAATATTAGAACATGATCATTCGTGAGTCTGACTAGGAAACTATTATGAAGACCAATAATAATATGTAGCTTTGGAATCAATTTATTTCAAGTGTTGCCTACTGAATATATTAACTGATTAAATGTTAGAATTTTTTTTAAAAAGTAGTCTACTATATAGAGTACTTCAAAAAAACACATCTGTAGCCACTACATGGTGCGTTTAAGGTGTAACAATCTGTTACATTTATTGGCCGCTCCCAAGAGACTGTCGGGGACTGGGGAAGAGAAAGCTGGAATAGGTCATCATCTGAGGGCACCTGAGCCAAAAACAAGTTGGGTACCGCTGGAACCAAAGTGTACAATCACCTGTCTTAGGTGGAGGCTGAGACAGAAGCAAAGGGAGCTGATTAAGTCCTACTGGAAGTTACAGATTTCTAGGGATGACCTCTGTTGAGACTAGATGCAAATGTTCATTTATAACCAGCCATACCAACTCACTGGTAAATATGCATCTGGCATGGGAAGAGTGAATAGGGACAAATGATGGGACTCCAGTAACAATAGGTTGCAGCTCTCAGGAAGGGGAGCTGAGCCAGTGGAGGTTATATCACGAACATCCCAAGACCCATGGAAAGGCATACTGGGATCTGGGCAAGGAAGGACTTCTGCATGTGGGGTAGCAGTGGATGTTTGCTGGGAAATAGAGACTCACTGAAGATTGAAAGCTCATTACAGAGGAAAATTCTCAGCTAGGAGAACAGGGCTGGGGTTTAGCTTCCCGATTCTGTCTTTTATTCACTGCCCAGATAGGAATGGTAAAATGTCCTGTGTCAAGCACATACTTTTTTGCCAGACCTCACCTACTCTGAGAGGAGAGGAGAAAATCTCCCAATCCTAAAAATAGAGGGACAGGCTAAGGGAAAATGTATGGACAAAGCCAAACTGGATTCAGAAAAACACAGCCAATTCTGCTACTGTTCAGTTAGTCTGTCTTCCTTTCGAAGTCCAGAGGGTTTGATGATACAAATGCAAGTTTTAATC
>VMDR010018302.1:0-19300 GCA_007922815.1 Macrotus californicus | reverse complement strand
AAAAAAAAAAAAAGTCCAGCCACCAGGCTGCTGGCCATGGCATGTCCTCCCTGTGGGGTGCCCAATCATAGTTGAAGGTTGCACAGATGGCCTGGCATTAGTTGGTGAATCTTAGGGTCTTAGCAACCCCCCACCCACACCCCCTGCTATGATGCTCCTCTGCTCCTGGTCCCTGCAGGAGGAACAGACATGCTCAGTGATTAGCCTCCTGGTAGACCCCATGCTGCCCACCCCCTCCCTCATCCTGATTTCCCCGTGTCAAAGAACAGGCTTCTCTGGGCAGGGTATCCTGAGGCAAGAGGTGGCTTCTTAAGTCAGCACGTGAGCACTGAGTAGTAAGTTAGTTATTCTTGGGTCTGAACCATGCAGTTTACTCTCAACCATCAGTCTGATCCTTTTCACTTTGTACTGGGGTGGGAGCTTATCACAAGTTCTGACACTTTTCCGTGAGCCTCATGGACTGAGGGAGACCTAGGTCCATAGAGATTGCTCTCAGCATGAGAGGGCAAGTCCTGGAGGAGTCTTGGCCTGGGGCACTACGGAGTTTTGGGTTCTTGAGAGAAGGATGGAGGAATGAATGTGCGATGTCCCTAGTCCAGCCATCAAACCTAATGGCACCTACAAGGGAGCTGAGTGCAGAAGCTCAGCAGGAGCAGCACCAGGGGAGCCCTGAGTCCTGAGTCGGAAGTCAGTCTTGTCCTGAGATTGTGGAATACACTGGAATGTGCTGGAAGACACGAGGTAGTTGTGCATTAGTAAGACATCCAACAGGACATGTAGGCAGTTAAAGAAGGTGAAGAGAGGCAGGAGGCCAGGCAGGCACAGTGGTGGTGGGCAGAAAAGGGGTGGCTGCGGGGCACTGAAGAGGAAGCACATGGGCTGTGGCTTTGGCCAGATGAGGGAGGAGGCAGGGCTGAGGTCCTGTGCGCCAGCGAGTGGCAAAAGGTATAGAGCGTCCTGGCTGGTGTGGTTCAGTGGATTGAGTGCTGGCCTGTAAACCAAAGGGTCGCTGGTTCGATTCCCAGGGCATGTGCCTGGGTTGAGGGCTGGGCCCCCAGTAGGGGGTGCATGAAAGGCAACCACACATTCATGTTTGTCTCCCTCTCTTTCTCCCTCCCTTCCCCTCTGTCTAAAAGTAAATAAATAAAATCTTTTTTAAAAAAAGAGTACACTTAAAAATAAAAAAGGTGTAGAGCCTCTGGAGTTCTGGCTGTGATGAGCTTTCAACAATAGGCAGCCACAGTGTGGGCCTACCATTGGGAAGGAGCCTGCTGGAGGTGGGAGATGAGGCCATGAGGGAGAATGTGGAGATTGCTGAGATTAGACCACAGAAATGCCCACCTCTGGGAGTGAGAGAAGGCAGAAGACGGCACGGCGAGTATCAGCAATTCTCGGAGGGCCGAGGCATAAGGGGCCAGCGTTTCAGAGAGCTCGGAAGCCATGCCCCTACTCTAGGAGTACAGCAAGGGAAAACACAAGGAAAGATGAGTCATGGGCAGTGCTGGGGAGCCCAAAGTGGAGGATGAGGTCAGGTCCAAGCTGTGTTTTCAGTACTCCAGGCCCACATATGGTCTCTTGTGTTCTGCTCCCTGGCCCTGTCAGAACCCAACCCAAAACCATCTTGGTAATTTCATCTTCCCATCAGCTGATTTGCTAGCATGTTTCTGAGTAGCCTGAGCAGCTTAAAGAACAGGACTGACACCCTCATTCTGAGAGACAGGAGCCTATAGGTGCAGAAGCAGAAAAGTGGACTCCATGCAGATCACCCCCCATGTTTCTCATCTGTCCCCTTCTCAGGAGGTGCCTTGCTGTACCCCCGGGAGGCACAAGGACTGCGTCCCAGAGGTCACTCTTTACTCCTCTCACTCACAGGCCACACTGCCTCCTCTCTGCTGTCGCATCTGACCTCTCCCCAGCCCCCCACCCCTGCCCAGTCTGTGTACTCCCCTTTGCTATAAATGTGTTCCTCTGTCTCAACTGATGTCCCACCAGCTCATCCAAGTCAGGGGGCCTAGGGGTTGTCCTCGAAGTGTCCCCCTCCCTCTTCCTCATCACCCAACCCTACCGCCACCTTAATTCTGACTTCCTAGACAACTGCCCTAACCGTCCAGCAGGCCCTCCCTGCCTCTTGTCAGCCTGAAGACGCAGCCTCCACCACACCCCAGCCTGCCTGGCCTCTCCCTGATCGCCCTGTGCACCCAGTGAGTGTGGCTGCAGGGCACTGGAGTGGGCTCTTCCTGCTTCCTCTGCCTGGGACGTGTACCTCTTCTCCCACCACGCACCACCCCTCCTCACCCCATAAGGCCCAGTTCAGCCTCACTGTGCTAGGCTCCCACATGCTCACCCTCTCCTTCCCTCCAGTCTGTGAGTTTCTTTAAGGGCAAGGTGAGTCGCCTCAGTGCCTGGACGTTGTAGGTACTCATTAAATGCCTGCTGAATCCACCAGAGAGGGAGATACCTGAGTTAGCCTTGACAGTGAAAATAGATTAGCGTCCACAGCTTTGCTGTTTCCTTTGCTCTCCAGGTCTTGTTTATCCTAAGCAAGGTATACACGGTGCTCCTAAGATAGCCACCTGGCCATAGTCCTCCCTGCAGGACTTCATTTGGGGGGTGGAAAGATTGACAATAGTCACTGATAATGCCTTGTCTCTTGTGCAGACAAAGGAGGGCGAATTCACCCTCTCTGCCATGACATCTGGGATCCGGCGGAATTGGATCCAGACCATCATGAAGCACGTCCATCCGACCTCTGCCCCGGATGTGACAAGGTAAAGTTCGAGGGGACCACCTTCCCCAGGGGCCTCTGCCTCACTCCTGTACATGAACAGCTGCTTCTGGGCCCTGAGCTCTCAGCATGGCCTTTCTTCCCTCCTTGGTCCCGCCGCTGGCCGCTCCTACTTATTCTCTTTTTGGTTTTCTGGTTCTCTCTGTCAGGTTGCCTTTTCCTCCTGTGAGCCTGGTTGGTGGAGCCACACAAGTATCACTTGGGCCACCATCAGAACTGAACTTAGGGGTAGGGCCCTCTGGTGTGGGCGTGGGCACTGGGCTTCACTGGAGGCTGCACCCATAGGCCGTGATAGCATTTCTTTTTCTTGTTTTTTTTTACCTCCTTCATCAGTCGGATTTCTGTGCAATCAAGAAAAATTTTCTGAAACTCTCAGTGGCAGAGCCTAAGTTGGAAAACTCCTCCCCCCCATAACACACTTCAATTCACACATCTCATGATTCACTGTGTGCCTTCCTCCTTCCTCCAACCCCGAAGGGTAGAAACCAGCTGGGTTTCATTTTAAAAGAAAGAAGACATGGTTCCAGTGGGCGGGGGCGGGGCTGGGTCTGTGATGTCCAGAACGCTGCTGTGCACACCTCAAGGCTTCAGAGCCTTCACCAGTTCTGAGAACTATCATTGACACTTTGTAGGCAAACTACTTTGTAGTTTGAATGACTCCTCAAGTATATTTCTTGCATTGGAAGTCACACTCCGGGTGACCCTGGTGCCTGCCGTGTGCCCCCTGGTGGTCTGGGGCAGCTGTGACTGTCCTGAATCTTTTTGAAGTCCTTGCCTCTTCTTAGTGACACTGTACCTCTCTGAACATAAAGAAAGGGTAGGAACCCAAAATAACTCTTCTTTCATTCTTTTGTTTATTCATGTTGTTTGTTAATTATTTAGCAAACAGAGTAGTTGGTTGTACCTGAGTTGGTAAGACCAGGAGGTGGTGACCAGGACCCACTCTGTGGTATCCTGTTGGGGGAGCATGTCCTGTGTGTAGGGGCAAGGGGTAACCCATCCTCATGGGGCCGCATCTGCTGGCAGCCCAGCAGCTGCCCCTCAGCTCTCTCCCGTTCAGGAGCAGAGGCTGGAACCTCACGAGCGCAATGTTTTTTCTGAGCCCTGGAGGACACCCCCACAGCCAAGCAAAACAGGTAGCTCAGGCTTCTCTGCCCAGGCTGCTGCATGGTCTCTGGGAGGCAAGGTGGACACACAAGAGCCAGGTGGCCTCAGGTCAGGGCCTCTTCTAGCCAGTGACAGTCACCTGCCGCCCTGTCCTAACCAGGCCTGACTCTGTACGTCAGATTGAGGATCTGTCTGGGAGTTGTCAGCTTTGGGATGTCTCAAGGCAGGCATATGGCTTTGGCCTCAAAGGGACGTAAAGGACACAGTTTTGTGCACACATGGCTTACAAGTGGCATCTCCCAGGCTGGCGTGCATGTCTCCCTGGCGCACTTGGGTATCGGCTCCATGTACGGACTAGGAGTCCATAGCAGCCAGGCCTTTTGTTTCCATGGGAAGCTTGACTTGACGACTGTCTTTTTCACTAGGATTTACTTCAGAGTTAATGGAGTAATTTGTTTCTCCAATTTGTTTTCAGCCTTTGTGCTTATTTGTTGTGGGCTTTTATAGTTTGAGGAAAGTAAGTATTTTTTTCTTTTAGCACTGCAAGGCTACATCCCCAAAACAATTAGCAACAGATACAAACATCAGAGGTGCCAGGTGAAGCCAAGCACTGGAGGCCTCCTGTGTCTGGTGGGGAATTGTAGGGCCTTCCTGTCTGGGGGTACAGGGGTCCCCAGGTGGGCCTTCCTCTGTTGGAGAGACTGGTTCTGCGGCTTCCGGTTTTCCATGTTATCCCACTGCCCAATATGGCTGTAAGCCTGCTCTAGCTCTCAGTTCAGAGCCATCAGAAAGACTGTTCTGGAGAGTTTTTATTCAAATATGCATGTGGTCTTAAATTGAAAACACAGGTCCTGCCACCCTGGAGCAGTTTATTTTTCACTAGATAGCTGCTGGGACCGGCGGCCCAGCGGGTGGTGGTGGCTACGTTCTCTTCTGCTTGGGTTCCTCTTTCACTCGAGCCATTCTCTTTGGCCCCCATTTAAACACTGGTGCGCCCTGGAGCCCCCACCTTCCCTTGCAACCCCCAGTGGCTCCTGATTCTGTGTTTTGCCCCTGCCTACTTATTCAGGCTGCGGGTCTCTGGGATTAGTCCATAGAGCCTGGAGAACCCTGCCTCCAACCACCATGACTGATGCCTCCACCCTACCTCTGCCCAGGTGGGCTCCTCTTCAGGAACCTTTGCTTTGGGGCAAATTGAGAAAAGGCGTGGACTTTTCTGCTGGGCAGGCAGAAAGTGCCCTCGAGGGTCCTGCTCTCCACCTGTCAAGTGGGCCACTGCATGGGATGGGCTCCTTGGTGTGATCTGGGCGATGTGTCTGATTTATTCACAGGTCATCTCAGGCCTGTCACTCATTCCTCTATCACAGCAGCCACCAGAGTGGTTTTCCTAAAACACAGACCTGACCATGTTACTTCCCTGCTCATTAAAAACTCTTGGTCCTTTCAAGGGACACAGCTGGTCTCATTCATTCTGTTACCACTGCCCAGTAAGTATGTGCATGCCACAGGATCAGCTCCCTCATGAAGGGTTTGGACTGTGGCTGTCCCTTGTGCAGCCTGTCAGGGCTCTCGATCTTGGCTCTAAGCAGGGTACAGGCTCCCTGTGCTTCATTGTCCTAGTGACAGGACTATGTGACATTCCCTTATAGCATCTCCTCAGTTAGAGGACCCTTGTAATATCTTTCTGCTGGAATCCTCTAGGCTTTCTGTGGCTCTTTCTCTCCCATCTCCACTCAAATTCAGTTTAGGTTCCCTCCGAGGAAATGATGACAAAGTGTCCTTTCTTGCCCTGCCCCCAGCTCATTGCCAGAGGAGAAGAACCGGAATAGCTCCTCCTTTGAGACCTGCCTGAGGCCAAGTGAGAAGCAAGAGGTGGAGCCCAGAGAGCCAGACCCTGAACAGAAAAGGAGTCGTGCTAGGGAGCGGAGAAGGGAGGGGCGCTCCAAGACCTTCGATTGGGCCGAGTTCCGCCCCTTGCAGCAGGCCCTGGCTCAGGAGAGGGCCAGTGCCACAGTGCCCCCTGACACGCTCCCTGAGGCAGAGCCAGAAGAGCTGGAGCGGGAACGTGCTCGGAGGCGGGAAGAACGCCGTAAGCGCTTTGGGATGTTCGACACTGTGGATGGGCCAGCCACTGACGATACAGCCTTGCGGATGGAGGTTGATCGGAGCCCGGGGCTACCTGTGCCCCCCGACCCCAAGACACAGAACGTCCATGTAGAGATCGAGCAGCGGTGGCATCAGGTGGAGACCACTCCTCTACGGGAAGAAAAGCAGGTGCCCATTGCCCCTCTGCACCTGTCCTCTGAGGACAGAAGTGACAGACTGTCCACTCATGAGCTGACCTCTCTGCTGGAGAAGGAGGTAATGACTAGAGGCATCCGTAGGTGGACAGGTGGGTGGGTTCCACATAGCAGGCTTTCCTGAGCAACCATGGTACCTGGTGGTGGCCTGAGTGGTTCAGCTGCATAACACTGAGGGAGACGTGTTCCCTCCCCTCAGGGGCTGGCAGACCATTCAGGAAGATAGGCACATGGGCAGACAGGTTCTTAGAGTACAATGTAGTTGCTGAGAGGTACAAGGAGTGCCATCTTATGCCAGGTGGCGGGGAGGGGGCACCAGACCTTTCCAGAAGGACAGAGTAGTTGGCCATGTGGCAGGGGCACTGCCATTAGAGTCAGGGGTGGCCAGAGAAGAGGATAGTAGGATTGCAGAGCCCAGGTGGGGGCCTTGTGTACCCAGGCGGAAGAGAAACATGAGCAGAGTTAGTTTTTGATCCTCACTAGGCAGCTCTGGGTTGAGCAGGCCAAAGCTGGAGGCAGAGAAGAGCCCCAGTGCTTTCTCAGGAGCCTGGTGACCCTTGATGAGACCTGAGGGGGTGCAGGGCAGGCAGCAGGAAGCAGGTGGATTTTAGATATTCGAGATCTAAATCAGAGGCCCTTGGTGGGTGAGCAGGTGAAGGGTGCCCTGTAACTCACCTCAGTCGGCATTGGCTGTACTGTGGAGGCTTTTTGTGGAGCCGGCCTCTCAAGGCATCTGGATGCAGCAATGAGTAGCCAGCCTCTGCATTTGAAGCATAATATGTTCCTTCATGAAAACATATGCAGGAACCAAGTCTGGGGAACTTCAGTGGGTTTATAAGTCTGAGCAGGGAGTTCCTGGCCAAGGAGGTACAATATAACAGTTTCGTGGTTCAAATACGTTCTTTTATATAAGTAGCGAATTAAAGATTTGTCACTTTGGTCTGCCTTCACTTCTCTTCTTTTTCCTAATTTATTAGATTTATGAGACTGGCATCTATCATTAGCATGAATACTTGAATTTTATTTCCACTTTTTGTGTCTGTAAATAAGATAATAAAGACAGTATGCAGTAAATAACAGTTCAAACTCACACTGCTCTAAGCTGCAAAAATGGGCCTGCAGCAGACCACACACTGAACCATACATTTATTTAAAGCAGCAGTGTCTGAAAGTCAGTTCTCTACACCTCTCACAGCACATCCTGGCAGCACCCCTCTGTCCACTGCACTCCATCCCCCCACTTCCTGCAGCCTCCGGGGCAGGGTTGGGCAGGCACACTGGCCCATGTGGCCCAGTAGGCACCTAGGGAATGTTTGAGGAAGAGATGAGTAAATGAATGACTGAATTCAAAACCATTGAACACAAGAAGAGTGTGAAGTAGCTTGCTTACTTTCCACATCTTGTGGAACACTTCAGGAATCCTCTTTGCAGACTTTTACATGGAATCCATTGTGTAAAAGTAGAATTGTTGTAGTGGGAGACAAGGCAGGGCCTGGAATGAGGCTTGCCCAGGGCAGCCCTGGACTTTTTGACCATGCTGAGGATGCGGAAAGGACCCAGTGGCATGATCTTCCTTCTGGTACAGGCACAAAGCCTCAGTTTCTGGTGGGGTCTGCATCCTGAAACCTTAAGCAGGTGTGAAAATTATGCGGGCGTTCAGGGTAACAGGTCTGCCATGTTATAGATGTATATGTACTTATATTTCAAGCCTTCTGTTCCAGATGCTGCACTTCAGGGCAGATCAGCTTATCCCTGACCTCTGGAAGGCCAGGGAGGACTCTGTGCTCAGCCCAGCTCATGCCAGAAATGCCGCTCTGGGCCTGCACTGTGCTGTTGCTTCTGTCTGTTACTATCATGGTGCTTAAACATGAATGTCTTTCTGCCAACAGTTGGAGCAGAGCCAGAAGGAGGCCTCGGACCTTTTGGAGCAAAACCGGCTCCTGCAGGATCAACTGAGAGTGGCTCTGGGCCGGGAGCAGAGTGCCCGGGAGGGCTACGTGCTGCAGGTAGGGCTGAGGGGCTGCCTCGGTGCTCGAGATGCACTCAGGGCCTCCATGCAAAGGACCCTGGCAGGCTATGAATGTGCAAAACCTGCCTGAGCAGGGGCCACCTCTCCCAAGTGCTGTCCTCTGGCTCCTCTGCCCCAGGATTGTGGGTCTCAGAGCCTGAAACTTCTATATCTAAGGGTTTTTCCTTTGTTTTTTAATCAAATAATTTTAGTGGTTTTTTTTCTTTCACCTCTCAAAATAACCCAATATATACTCATTATAAATACTATACATTTGCAAGTCATTTCTAAGTTGTTTATTTTTTAAAAAACAGTAGTAGGCCTATTTTACAGATTGAAGAAATTGAGTAACAACAGCCAGCCAAGTGCCTCCTTATGACCAAGTTAGTGGCAGAGGTAGCAATGGGTCCTCCTTCCCTATCTGTGTCTATACTATACCTACAGGTAGACTCGGGCTATTAACCACTAGCCCAATGGCCCCACTTTCTACCTAGACTGAAGTTTCAGGGAGAAAATGTGGCCACCCAGCCCTGAGCCAGCCTAGAAGGGGGAATGAGGAGAGCCACAGCCTGGGTCCTAAACTGAGGGCCCAAACCGAGTATCCACCACCAGAGATCTCTGTGCCACAGTACTGCTCAGCAAACAGATTCACAGAGTGTGCTGAGCACTGCTGGGGGTGTCTCCCCAGGCAAGTAGGTCAGCTGGACAAGGTGGGCTGGTGTAGGCTGAGTGTCCAGCAGCATTCTAGGCCCTATTTTAGTTCTGTTGTACAAAATAACACACTCTCTGCCTGCATGCTGGTGGGGAGAGACAACTGACGAATGAGTACTGGGGAAAAGCAAAATGAGGTGATGGATCAGGGCTCTCTGCCAAAGCTGAGGACTCAGCTGTCAAGTCAGGGTTCTGGGTTTAAGGGCAGGCTCTGCCACTGAGTAGCATAAGCCACTGTCCCCTCCCCCACAGCATTAGCTTCTCCTAGATTGTCTAGACTTAAACCTTGTCCTGAGGGCCCTTCCAGCTCTCAGTGACTCTGAGTCTCTTTGAATAGTTGCTTTGTCAGCATTTCCAGATCATCATGCCTTGGCTGCCCCTGTCCAAGTCGTCCCGGGCACCTCGTGAACCCTCTAGGCAGAGTCTGCCTTCCTGCCACTATCCATGCCATTTTTGTTGCTTTCTCTTCCTTCCATTTCTTTTTCCCCCAACTTTGTACCTGGCCCTAGGCACCCATGTGCCCTGCACCCTCCTCCCCAGAGCTTTCTGCTATAGTTACTACCGTGCCCAGTTCAGTTATTGCCGTGCTCCAGGAGCTGGTGATGGTGGGCATCTTTCATACACAGCTCACTCTGGGCTTTCTGGGTCATTTATGCAGAACCTCCAGATCTAAGAAGCATCCTTTTAAACCTTGATTGGGCCCCTATCCTACACAAATTCACTTAACATCAGGTGGTAAAGATACTAGCAGCGGATTTTGCACATCTTAACCTCAGAACCTACTTCTGTGTCTAACTTGGATGATTGCATGATCCTGCACCCAAGCTCTTATCAGTTGTCACTGGGCAGAACCGGCTTCTAAACACCTTCCCTTTAGGTCCAATAGGTTGCTTTTACCTCCCTTCGCACTTTGGTAATGCTTATAATCAGAAGTCGGAATGAGCAAGGACCTTTGGGATTAAGGGTCAGAAGGAGTCTGCCCAGGAAGGGTGCTGTGCTAACTGTGCTGGGAGGAGGAGCGTGCATGGTTTGGACTTGCAGTGGAGTGTAACTTAATAACGTAACTGAGTGTCACATCTGTGGCTTCCCCAGCAGACTGAGGCAGGCCAAATTCTTAGGCTGGGCTGTTCTCACTTTTGTTCATGTTCTTGTTTTTTCCTACATTATTAGTTCTGTCTAGTCTGCATGCCTTTCCTTTTGGGGAGTTTTGTTTCATTTGTATTTTGTTTTTTGCATGCTTCACACTTTCTTATTTTGAATTCCATGAAGGTTTATTTGTTTTGTTGATTATCATGTTTTACTCCATGTTTTTTGTTTTCTCCTCGTTTTGTCTTCTTACAGGTAGAGATTAGTTCTTCCTGTTACTGTAGAGGACGGGCTCCACTTCCAAAAGGAAAATGTTCGGATGTCACCTCGCTGACATTCCTGAGCAGTTGCCTCCCTTCCTTCTCTCCTTGTTCTAGAAGGAAGTGACATCATCACTTGCACCCTGCCTCCTGTGCTTTTTTTAGGGTTGATTGTCTAGAGCTGTGTACCTTTTGTTTTGCAAAACAAACAGATGCCCATGCTCTACTGCCTCTTCTTTCATTCCCGTCTCTTGTTTTCAGTCTTTGTTTTTGCTTACCCGTGTGTTCCATTATTCTTTTTGTTTGGTTACTTCTCCTAGAAGCTATTTGATTAGAGTTATTTTGATGTTATTATTCATGTTTTCTCTTTACCTGGAAACAACATTTATCAAAATATTTAAGATGATTTGTTGGATTTTTTTTTAATGAAAAAAATTGTGCCAAGGATAATTATCAGCAAACCCACCAAGGAGCTTTTCTGTGGTTGACCCTGGCCAGAGGTGTGACACTCAGAACTGGAAAGCCCGAGTGTTTCTAACCAGTGTTTAATCGGTTTTTTTAAGACTGAAGTGGCCACCTCCCAACCTGGTGCCTGGCAGAGGCTCCACAGAGTCAATCAAGATCTGCAAAGGGAGCTGGAGGTCCAGTGTCGGCGCCAGGGGCTAACCACGCAGCAGACCCAGGCCCCGAAGCGCAGCTACGGGGAGGCCCAGGTTACAGTCCGGCACCACGAGGCCGAGATCCACAGCCTTCAGACGAGGCTCAGCAATGCTGCCGCCGAGCTCACCATCAAGGAACAGGCACTGGCCAAGCTCAAGGATGACCTGAAACTGGAGAAGGACAAGGTCCGTGAGCATTTGGAGGAGTGGCAGCACAGCAAGGCTACACTGAGCGGTCAGCTCCAGGCCAGCAAACAGAAGCTCAAGAGCACAGAGGCCCTGCTGCTGGAGAAGACACAGGCACTGCGGGACCTGGAGACACAACAGGCGCTGCAGAGGGACCGGCAGAAGGAGGTACAAAGGCTGCAGGAGCGCATCGCTGATCTCAGCCAGCAGCTCAGCGCCAGTGAGCAGGCCCAGCGGCTGATGGAGGAGAAGCTGCAGAGGAACTACGAGCTGCTGCTGGAGAGCTGTGAGAAGGAGAAGCAGGTACTGCTGCAGAACCTGAGGCAGGTGGAGGACAAGGCCAGCGCCTATGAGGACCAGCTCCAGGACCACGAACGACAGATGGAGCTCCTCCAGAAGGAGAAGCTTAGTGCCAGGTTTGAAGGCAGTGAGGCCATGCACCAGCTGGAGGAGCAGCTGCAGGTGAAGGAGGCCAGCATCCACAAGCTGGCTGAGCATGTCCAAAGTCTCAGAGACGAGCGGGACCTGATCAAGCAGCGGTTCCAGGAGCTGATGGAGCGCGTTGCCCTGTCTGATGGGGATGTTGCTGAGCTTCAGAAGAAGCTGAGGGGAAGAGAGGCAGCCTACCAGAACCTGGAGCACTCCTACAGGAGGGTAGCCAGCCAGCTCCAGGGCATGCACACTCTGCTGAAAGAGAAGGAAGAAGAGCTGAAGCACATCAAGGAAATGCATGAGAAAGTTCTGGAAAAGAAAGATCAGGACCTCAATGAGGCTTTGGTTAAAATGGTTGCCTTGGGGAGCAGCTTAGAGGAAACAGAAATGAAGCTCCAGACAAAGGAAGAGATTTTAAGGAAGTTTACAAAGGCATCTTTAGAGGAAGCTGAGGAGCTGCAGAGCTCCCTGGAAGAAGCAGAGGAGGATGGCATTGCACTTTCAAGCCCACAGCTCCAAGCCTCAGGCTCATCTCCAGGCTTCCCACCCTTGAGGCTCGAGGAGGACGACCCAGGGGCTGCTCTTAGGGAGAAACATGGGCACAGCAGCCCTAGGACAGAAGTGAGCATGATACCCCCAAAGTCAGAAGTGCCTGACAAGGAGGGGCACTCGAAGAACACCGCAAAATGTGAGCAGGGGGTACCCAGCATGAAAAGGCAAAGAATCCGGTTCTCTACAATCCAGTGCCAGAAATATGCCCAGCCTGATGGGTCTGAGAAGACCTGGACCAGTAGTACGTCTTCTGACACTAGTCAGGACCGGTCGCCCTCCGAGGAAAGCATGTCATCAGAAGCCACCCTGAGCTCACTCCCTGCAGCCAGTGATTCTGACACCTATCTCTCCATAATACACTCCCTGGAGACCAAGCTGTACATCACAGAAGAGAAGCTCAAAGATGTGACGGTGAAGCTCGAGAGCCAGCAGGGCCAGAGCCAGGAGGCCCTGCTTACGCTGCACCACCAGTGGGCCGGCACCGAGGCACGGCTCCGAGAGCAGCTCCGCGCCAGCCTACTTCAGGTTGGCGTGCTGGCCTCTCAGCTGGAGCAGGAAAAACAGGCTAGGGCAAAGATAGTTGAAAATCACGTTGGGGAGCTTGGCAATTTCCATGTAAAAAACACTCAGGCCTTGGTTTGCTTAGAAAATTGCCGCGAGCAGCTACGATCTCTGCCGGGGTCTGGCCAGGAGGAAGCACAGGAGGCAGGAGCGGGCGCCCTGGCCAGCGTGGAGAGAGTGTTAGTCCGTGCCATCCAGGCCCTACGTCACTGGCCAGCCCCTGCAGACAGCGGGGCCCATGCTCAGCTAGAGGAAGGGAGCTTCTTGGAAACAGGGAAAGAGACTTCGCAGCAGCCACCTCACCTGCCTGAACTAACTGAGCAGGAGCAGCTTAAGCTACTTTCTGATCAAATAGCTCTGGAAGCCTCACTGATAAACCAAATAGCAGACTCTTTAAAAAATACAACATCAGATATCTCACGCGTTCTCCATGAGATTTCTCAGTCAGGAAGGTTGCCCCTGGAATCTGGAAGTGCTGCAGTCTGTCTTGGGGCCGCAGCAGACACCTGGGCTAAGAAGGTGCTGGTAGATGGTGAATTCTGGAGCCAGGTTGAGTCCCTGAGTAAGCACCTGGGGATGCTTGGAGGAGAGGCAGCCAGTGCATCAGAAGGTGGGCAGCAGAGCATCCCACAAGCTCTGGTCCCTGCCCTGGCAGATGCTACATGGGTCAGGGCAGAGCTCAGCTTTGCTGTGCAGTCATTGAGGGAGTCATTCCACCGTCGGTTGCAGAGCATCCAGGGGACTCTCCAGGGGACCCAGACGGCGCTGCAGCAGCATAAGCACATGCTGGGGGAAATCCTGGGAGCCTACCAAACCCCTGACTTTGAGAGAGTGATGCAGCAGGTCTCAGAAGCCCTCACACATCCAGCAGGCATTGCAGATGGTGTACAGGTGTCCTGGGACTTGAGCTCATTAGGAAAAGAACTGAGTCATCAAGATGTACCCAGCTCCCAGGAACCCTTTCACTTGTCTGATCAGAGCTCTGTGGCCCTCGTTGCTATTCAGGAAGAACTCGCCCTACAGCTTAAAGATAAGGCCAGCCTCTTAAGAGATATATCTGCCTCTTTAACTTCTCTTCCCCCTGTGGAATCAGTAAGAGATTGTCAGAAGCTTCTTCAGGTGTCCCAGAATCTTTCCTATAACACTTATTTGGGAGGCCTCGGTCAGTATTCTTCATTATTAGTTAAAGATGCAATTATTCAGGCACAGGTGTGTTATGCAGCCTGCAAAATCCGGCTGGAGTATGAAAAGGAGCTCCAGTGCTACAAGGAGTCCTGGCAGAGCACAGGGGCCTCCTGTCAGGAGCACGAGCAGGCTGTCGGGTCCCTGAGGGAGGAATACAAGGAACTTCTCCAGAAGCAGAAGAGCGAGTACCTGGAAGTGATTGCTGTCGTTCAAAGGGAAAATGCAGAGCTCAAGGCCCAGGTCACCCAGCTGGACCATCAGCAGAGATACCTGGAAGAAGTGGAAAGCAAGCACAGCGAGAACATGTTTGCCCTGCGAGGGAGATACGAGGAGGAGATCAGGTGTGTGGTGGAGCAGTTGAACAGAGCAGAGAATACACTGCAGGCTGAGCACAGCAGAGTCCTCAGCCAGCTGGATGCCTCTGTCAGAGACAGACAGGACATGGAGAGGCACCACGTGGAGCAGATGCAGACCCTGGAGGATAAGTTCCAGCTTAAGGTCAAAGAGCTACAGACCATCCATGAGGAAGAGCTGAGGACCTTGCAGGAGCACTACTCCCAGAACCTCCAGTGCCTGCAGGAGAGACTCTGCCACTACCAGGGGCGGCCCCCAGAAGCCCTCCTGGCTAGCAGCCCCCACGAGCCTCCTGCCTCCACCTGGCCAGCCGACCAGCCCCAGGAGCCTCTTCAGGTGGCCACTGGGGAGACTGACTCCATGACAGGGCTGAGAGAGCGCATCCAGGAGCTGGAGGCGCAGATGGACATCATGCGGGAGGAGCTGGAACACAAGGACCTGGAGGGCAACACAGCCACGCTGCGGGAGAAGTACCAGAAAGACTTTGAGAACCTTAAGGTTTTGAAGCATCGTTTAATTGTAAAGCAGTCGAGAGGCAGGCATTTGCCTGCTTGTTGGGGGGCAGTGTCTGGTGCATCAGACTCAGGGTGGAGCTGGGAGATAGTTCTTGGCCCTGAGTTAATGTTTAAGCAGAATGTAGTCAACATTCTGTGTATTTGACTCTTCACTCACCATGGTGTGGCCTCAGAGGTCTCAGGGCCTGGGTTAGGGTCTTGCGTCCTATTCAATATCCCCTACCAGGAAAGAATTAGCAGAACAGGATCACTGGTGAGAGAGGAAGTGTAGTCCCCCCATAGCCTTTCCACCTGCTTCTGGAAGCCGCTCTGCGTTCCCCCAGCAGGGGAAGCCCCTACTCTCTCCCATAGCCCCTCACAGCCTCACCTTCTTTCCCACCCCAACCTCCAGGCTGGTGCAAACCCACGCTTAAGGAGAACAACCCAAGATGGGCCAGAGACACTCGAAGAACTGTCTTCTTAACTGTCCTAAGAGAACAGAGTTTGTGGTTCCCAAAAGATAGGAATATTATGCAATATATTGTCGAGAGTCACTCTCCCATCCTAAATCTCTGGGGAACTGGCATTTAACAGGCATTCTGTATCAGGAATATAAGAGCAACTTTCAGCTGCTGGTATTCCTTCTTAGGAGCTTTGTGAAATCACACTTCTCTTGTCACTGTCCCCCACACCCCTACCCAGTTTCACCTTCTGCCTCATTAGGCAGAATACCCTGGTCCTGGCACTCAGAGGTGACATTTCCAGGCTGTGTGAAGTGCTTCAGTTTCTTGCCCTTCCCCTTTATGAACAGAGACACCTGTGTGTGTGCACGTGGCTGCCCAGCACATCCCCTAAGCTCCTCGACGACATCCTCTTGAGCTTCTCACCACCTCTTAAAGCTACACCAGTAACTGCCCAGGTCCCTCACAGGCCATCAGGCCCCCGGTAAAATGACCCCTGACCCCATGCAACACAGAGCTGGCTTCCCGCTGCAGGTGGCTGCTTTGCTGCTGTTGCCAAACACTGTGCTAATGCTGCTGTTCAGCAAGATGCACATGGTTTTGTTTCACAGCAGCTCACACCTCCAGCTCTGAAATAAAACTAGAAATGTGTTCCATGTTGGCAGCATACTCTTTACCTGGTGACATAGGCCACTAAGACAAGCACGTGTTGCTGCCAACAAACACCCGGGTGGCCAAGAGGCTGTCTTCACTGTTCCTGTGCTCAGTCAAACCCTTTTGAAAACCATTATGAATTATGAGAAAGCTTTGACGGCTATTTTCCAAATGTGCTCAAATGATGCCCCTGTGACAGTCTGCATGTCAGCACAGCATTCAGGTGGGCTTTTAAGTGATTTGCAGAAACACTGTGTCCTAGTGCCTTTTCTACCCACAGGACCCCAGCATGTCTGAGTGGGCAAGTGACTGGGCACATACACATCTCGAGTCCACGAGGGCCCAAGTGCTCACTCCCCGCCGCAGGGGCTGCTTGCCGTCTGTTCCACCAGAGCCTCCTGCGCGTTGAGGTTATTTCAGCTCCCGCATCAGTCAGCTGGGCTTACATAAGGCTTTGGCCAAAGTGGTTACCTCGCACCCCACTTAGTAAGACATCAGGAAAGAGAGTACTGGCTACAGATGGTGCTGGGACCCAGTGTCCCTCGGTGGTGACATAGGTCCATGGTGTTCTCATTGACACCCTTGAACACATAGAAATTAGAACCAGACAGAACTCTTGAGGGGACCTGGCTAATGCTGTTACTTTGTGCAGCTTTTTGTCTGGGTTGGGGAGCCTGAGGCCTGGGCCTAATGGCCCCTCTGCCACAGGCTGAAGCCTTCCCTTGTGATTCTGCACAGTAGTCATTGAGGAACTTTTATTGACCCCAGGGATTATTGGCTTAAAAATCAAAATTTGTTTACAGAGAAATTATTTTTTAACACATATGTTCTCCAAGGAAGCAACCAGTCTTTAAAGGTATCTCAGAGTTTCTGTAGGAAGAATTTTGACCATTATTTAAATATTTTAAAGCACTCAAATCAAACTAATACTTACAGGACCTACTAGCTTCAGGCTAGTGTGTTAACCAAGAAGCCATATGTGAACCAAACCATACAGGAGAGAAGATGGTGGGCGGAGAGCAGATGAGGGGCCAGGAGACAAAGCAGCAGGATTCTCCCAGCTGTCTTGTGGTGTGAGGGTGGTGAAAGGAGACCACCAGCTACCAGGCAGAGCTTCTCGGAGAAGTAGTGCCCAGTTAATAGTGAACAACAGTTAAGACCATATGCCCAGTACAGCCAATCCGTTGCAGTGAAGTCCAGACTGTGACCATGAGTTTGGAAATACTGAATTGAGAACCTCAGAAAGGCCTCACAATTACTGTGGGGGCCCAGAGACAACCAAGCATGGTAATTTGATTTCTTGGTATTTCTGACAAGAGCAACTTTGGTAAGCCAGGCCTGGGCCTCCCTGTGTGGCTGTGTGGGATGGTTCCATCCCTTCTCAGAGCCATACCTGTGTCCTTCCCCTACAGACCCAGGTAATAAACCAACACAGGTGGTAATGAGGCATAGGTTTAGAGAGCAGCTTTTCTGTTCTGTGTGTCAATACAGTTAGTGCAGTCACTAGTTAATTTGTGCCCCCTCTTTGTACTCCTTCAAAACAAAAAGAAAGAAGGTGCAGGCTGGGAGAGAAGAGATCGTATGGCCTAATGTAATTCCCTCATGGACACCAGAGAGATTCAGTGACCACATGAGGGCAGCCAGCTAGACAGTGGCAGGGCCAGGTCCCTTGGAGCCCTCCGGCTTAGTCATGACTGTGACTTATTTGTGAAACGCACTGGTGCTGAGAGCTATGTGTTGTATGAACTCAAACCAAACACAGCCAGCCTCGGCACACTCACTGTCCTCTCCCTCTTGTCAGTCCTCCCTGGCAGTGACACTATCGAGGTCCGGGATTGGCTAGTTTAGATTCCACTGCAGCCTCTTGCCACTCACAATACCAACTTTCCACAGGATTCAGGTCACAGAAATAAGACAATTTATAGATGTAAGCACCCTTTTGTAAGTGCTCTCGTAGAATAAAATGCGCAGTATCGTCGGTGAAAGTCTCCAGACAGCCATTCAGGGACCCCACTGGCTCAGTGCTCACCTTCAGAGTGTGTGTTCTTTGGAGCAGGCAGGGCTGCTGGTTTATTAAACAGGACGCCCAACTCAAAGGTAAAGGAACAAAGTGATAAAGTCCCCTTTGCATCTTGCAGGCCACATGCGAACGTGGGTTTGCAGCAATGGAGGAAACGCACCAGAAGAAGATTGAAGATCTCCAGAGGCAGCACCAGCGGGAACTGGAGAAACTGCGGGAAGAGAAAGACCGTCTCCTGGCTGAAGAGACTGCGGCCACCATCTCAGGTGGGGGCTGGGCACAGTGACCAGTTTAACCCAGAGGGCAGGACAGGTGGAAGACTTTTCCTGAGCTGAATGTACAGCTCAGAGTAATGATCGGTCTTTGTGCTGTCTTTTGTTTGAAATTTAAGCTTCATGAGCTAAGAAAATTCTTTTTTTTTTTAATTTCATTTTTCAATTACAGTTTACATTCAGTATTATTTTGTATTAATTTCAGGTGTACAGAACAGTGGGTAGACAATCCTGTACTTTATAAATTGTTTACCCAGTGTTTTCAGTGCCCACTAGGCACTGTGCATAGTGATTGCACTATTATTGACTATGTGTCCTATGTCCTGCGCTGTACTTTATATCCTATTACTATTTTGTAACTACCAATTTGTGCTTCTTAATCCCTTCACGTTTTTATCCAGTCCCTCAACCCCCTTCCCATCTGGCAACCATCAGTCTGTTCCCTGTATATATGAGTCTGCTTCAATTTTGTTTGTTTATTTTGCTCTTTAGGTTCCACATAAAAGTGAAATCATGTAGTTGTCTTTCTCTGACTTATTTCACTTAGCATAATTCCTTCTATATCCATCCATGTTGTCAGAAACCAATAAGGCTTCATTTTTTTTTTATGACTGATAGTCCGTTGTATATACATACCACGGCTTTTTATCCACTCACCTATTGATGGGCATTTGTGTTGTTTCTGTATCTTGGCTATTGTAAATAATGCTGCAGTGAGCATAGCAGTGCAGATATTCTTATGAATTAGTGTTTTGGGTTTTCTTTTTTTTTTTTTAAATAGATTTTATTGATTATACTATTACAATCGTCCCATCTCCTCCCCCCAATCCCCGCCCTGCACACCCCTTCCCCCCACACTCCCCCTCTTTAGTTCATGTCCATGGGTCATATATATGAGTTCTTCGGCTTCTACATTTCCTATACTATTCTTAACCTCCCCCTGTCTATCTTCTACCTACCATTTATGCTTCTTATTCCCTATACCTTTTCCCCCTCTCTTCCCACCCACCCCCATGATGATAACCCTCTGTGTGATCTCCATTTCTGTAATTCTATTCCTGTTCTAGTTGTTTGCTTAGTTTGTTTTTGTTTCTGTTTTAGGTTCAGTTGTTAATAGCTGTGAGTTTGTTGTCATTTTACTGTTCCTATTTTTGATCTTCTTTTTCTTAGATAAGTCCCTTTAACATTTCATATAATAAGGGCTTGGTGATGA
>VMDR010018301.1:0-19309 GCA_007922815.1 Macrotus californicus | reverse complement strand
AGACCTCACTAACCTAGGAAGAGCTTTAAAAATACCATGACTGCCTGTCTACAATCCTTCAGTAATTGTGCTGCCTTAAAACTAGAGGGTAGGCCAACTGCTTTCAACAAGTCATCCATCTGTTGTCACAAGGCAACAATTACTTGTTTCCAAAGTCAACATTTCTAAGTTTTCAATCAAATTACATTACCTTCCAAGTCTGGACCTTTTATGATCCAATTTCTTCATGACAAGTATAAATCTCAATAAGTTATATACTTATAACTTAAAAGTTAGTTCCAACAAGCACCTACAAAAATGTTTAGTAAGATGTAATTTTTTCACATGCAACTAGTTTAAGTCTTCATTCTCTGTCTAGTGGCAACAAGAATCTTCTTTAGATATGGGGGGGGGGGGCATATTTATAAGCACTGATTGCAAAGAGAGCCCGAATTTAAAATATCAAAACTAGAATAAAACATGAACTTTGACAGAAGCAACTCAGCTCCAAAAGCTTCATTCATCATCTCTGACTCCGAGTCAGGCCAGATATTAATCCTTTACCTGTGCAGGACAAGGAAATAAGTTGTTTATGACAACTCAGAGAGCCTATATCATCATGGAAGTAGCTAACAATTGGATGCAAACTAATCTTCTTATAACTTTTCCCAAATTGCATACTGTTCATGGAGCAGATACCCTTTAGAAGAATGATACCCATCTCCTATATCCAATTTTTAGGAGCCCTCTCTGTAATTCCTGACAAATACCAACAAACCCATAATTCTGCCTGTTTTTATTGACCAAAATCTATCATTCAGGGAAAATTTGTCTATTTTTGAAAGGTACGATATGAGAAAATTATTCCAGAGTCAAAAATTCCTCATGTTTCTTAACATATAATAAGCCTAATTTTACTGCCACATGAGAGTCCCTCAAAAATATTTCCCCCTGCTTTTTAAGTTTATTTAACATGTTACCAAACATAGTCACAGAATTTTGTCTTATGACAACTTTTAAGATTTACTCTCTTAGCAACTTTCAAATAATGAAATTAAAAAATCTTGGAGAACAATCATGTTTATCTCTTTTGTCCCAGTTTTTTTTTTCCTTTTCTAGGTAAGCTTCAGTCCACTCCTGCAACCATTTCTCTGAATACACAATTTTCTATCCCTTTGGCCTGGCCGACTGCCTCCCCCAGACCCCCACATGAGATAGGGTGCTCAGAGTGATGTGGTGGGTATGTGTATACACTCTTCATTAATCCTTCTGTATCAGTATCTTAAGAGAAACACTTCTTCTCAAAGGAAGAACCATTGGAGGCTTTAAAAAATAAATTATACAACATTCAGTTCAGCTCAAAACAAACAGATCATTCAAAATGAAAATGTAGGCAGATATCGCCAATAAGCAATTATTACTAGATACAAAAGACTAAGGAGAGCATAAGTGTTACTCTTTAACCGTATACTTTCAGCTGCAGAATCAACCGAAGAAAGAAGGCAAGCAGGCTATTAAGCTGTTGAAAAATCTCCCCAGGTCAGCATGTGACCCAGCAGGGAGAGGCTCAGAAAAAGTACAGCCTTCCTCCCCCCACCCCACCCCACCCCCACCAACAACCTGGTTTGTTTCCATTCCTCTTCCCTTAAAGACACATCCTCACAGCTAGCGGCTCTTTCAATCATTTACTTTGGATGTCTGCTTGAGAAGAAATGATCTTGCTCATTCAGATGAGTTTGCCAGACTTGTATGTACTTTCCAGTCTCAGGCCCTTTATTGTTCTGGTTGAAACCCGACCCTTTGAAATGGATACCAGGACACCAGAAAACAAATTAAAAGAAAGTTGCAGGAAAGGGGGTAAAAACTGTAAAAACATTTCATATCAAACTTTTTTCCTCTGCTTATCTCTTAAATAAGCCTGTCACAAAACTGTCTTACATTACAAAGTGACAACCTACCCTAAAAGCCAATTAATATAAAATACTAAGACTCACACAATAAAACAATATTAATTATATTATCTGATCTAATAAATAAATGTTACATTTACTTTAGGAGTAGACTGTCAAGACAAATCTCAATAACAGTTTGTTTTTCACTTTATTACCTCATCCTGATTAAATACTACCAAATAAGCTACTCTTTTAGAACAATTTCAGTCTGTAATAAAACTACTTCTAGAAAATGTTTTGTATACACTTAAACAAGCCAGATAAGAATATGAAGGTTTTATCTATAATTCTAAAGCAGGAGGAGATAAAATTCTATTTTGATCTTTTCAGCTTTAATGAAATTTTACCATTTTGTTAAAGACAAAAAGTCTGATAAAAATAAATGACCCAATGGCCTTGTTCTTGCTTTCCCAGAGAGGATGAATTCTATTTTGAAGACTTGCTAGTTTGAAAGGAGTCTGCCAATAAAGAGATTGCATATCAAACCTGAAAATTCTGTTTCTTGTTACATTCTGTGGGGTGGAGGGGGCAGGAACCTGATAAATCACATCAAACTGCAGATAAAAGTTTGTCATTTCACAAAATTAGAAACCCAAAGAAGTCCTACTTATTTTATAGTTCTTCTCTAATAAAATGTTTATTTAAAATACTACGACTATGTTTCATATTTCATAAGACTATGTTAGGCCTGTAATTCTTACAATTTGAAATTTTTTCATGGTATTCTTTCAGTTTTAAACTAGGTTAATTAATAGGTCTGGCACAAACTCAGAATGAGAATACCCAAATTGCCACAAAAGATTATTAAAAGGCTCTGAAACAAAAAATGGATCAAGCTTTCAAAATTTACCCAAGCTAAAGAAGGTATTTATTCACATCATACCAAATGAAAAAAAAATGTGAAGATACAACTGAATGTGACAGAAATATTAAGATATAAAAATAAATGACATTTTAATTCTTCATACCATTTTATTGTTTTCCAAAATACACTGTCCTTAGAAAACTATCTCCCCCCATTATTTTCACTTACTTTAAGAAGTATCTCTGACCAGAAGATGTCTTCGCCATCTCCCAGCCTGCTGGCAGAGGTACATCATCAGGTATTTCAAAAGAAGACTGTCGGAGGTGTTGAGCAGTGGGTGTGGCTGCTGGGCCAGAGACGACTCCAGTGGGGGCCAGCCCGGGAGACACAGCCCCCAGCTGCAGGGAAGCTGGGGAGGAATGCGCTCGGACATGCTGTGGAGTCAGGGCGCCTGCACTGCCTGCATCAGTACTGGCCTATGGGAATATTAAAGTGAAAATGTCTTTAAAATTGTGGTTTTTTAAATTTCTTATGTACTGATTTGAGTGAGAGAGGAACATCAACACGTTGTTCCACTTATTTATGCATTCATTGGTTGATTCCTGTATGTACCCTGATCCGAGATGGAACTCACAACCTTGGCGCATCAGGAGGATGCTCCAACCAACTGAACTGAGCTACTTTTTTAAAGAGTCCCTTTAAATTTCCTAGATAGATTTCCATTGCAACCAAATATCTAGGTACCAATGGCAAATCTCAACATCTGACACAGTAGAATATAGGTTTGCAGAAGGGTATTTTGAAATGGTTTATGTAATTTTAATATGTACTCTTATAAACATTGGTAATTTCTACCCACTACACATATGTGCATTCTACATATTTTAAAGGCAAATAGTACAGAATTAAAAAAACATCCATAAAATAATAAATGTTGAATTTTAAAACCTAACATCTATAAGGCCAATGCAGTATGGGTGCTTTTCCAAGTTTTAAAATGTTCCAGGGCCCTGGCCAGGTAGCTCAGTTGGTTAGCAGAAGTCCCCAACCTTTTTGGCAACAGGGGCTGATTTCGTGGAAGACAATTTTTCCACAGATGCCAGGGGATAGGGGGATGGTTGTGTGGCCCAGGTCCTAACAGGCCATGAACTGGAACCAGGACAGCCCACGGTCCAGGGGCTGGGGACCCCTGAGTTACAGCATACTCCCAATAAGCCAAAATTGCAAGTTCAATCCCTGGTCAGGGCACATACAAGAGAGTCAACCAATGAATGCATAAATAAGTGGAACAACAAATCGGTGTTTCCATCTCTCTCAATCAATAAATAAAAATTTTTAAAAAACTGTTTAGGTATAAACACAACCCAAGGAAAATAAAAACTATGCAGGGTTATTTTTTTACTAGGTTTTAAGTAGTATTTTTTTTTCTAGGCCAAGCCCTAAACTGTCATTATTTTTCTCATCATAGACAAATGCCATTAATAAAACAATCACAAGTTATACAACTTTTAATGAATGCAGAAGACTTAGAAGTAGCAAAGTCACCTAATGCATGAAATGAAAACCCAACCGTGTATTTGTACCTAGATGATAAATATGTCAACAGTTCAATTACAATATAACTTAAGAACTTATACACTTACACATTTACCACTGTGTAACAGCAGGAAAAAAATCTGCACTCAGACCCCAAAGGTCTAGGTTCCAGTCAAAACTGGCTAGTGGAAATATGTTAATTTCTGTGAGTCTCAGTTCTCTCATTTGTAAAATAGCTTTTTTCTTGATGAAAAAAGTGGATATATATGATTGATTTTATATCCAATATTTTGTGGATAATAATGTTTACAACCCATATTCACACTATTCATGTCTCAGTTATTTAAATTCCGTCATTAGAATTAGTGGTTGATCAAAAAGTTAGAATTTCCTAGATTTCATATACGCAAGGAAGGGAAACTGGAAGCAATCAGAAGAAGCACTTATGCCTAAAAGTCATGTACACTTCTGAGTTTCCAATCAGAATATATGTGAATTAGGAAATCATTAGCAGAAATAAAAGTCAACCTTACAGGTGTACAATAGTTAATCAAGAAACTTACTATAAACAAAACTAAGACAACTGTGTAAATCCATAAACTGCTGGACATAAATTGTGCAATTACGTACTAGAAGAATAAGTACACTTTTCAGTTGCAATTCTTTTTGGCTTATAGATGCCACAAAATGGAGAATTCAATCTCTTATGTGTATTATACTTTCAAAACATATTAACTAACAGCAGAGCCGTGCAGTCCGTAGGGTGCGATGCCAGCACACATTTACCCATAATGAGTCCAGAAACCCACTTCCAGGGGTAAGAGAAAAAGGCATAAAGCCTACTTCTCACAAACTGAAGTGTTTAGGAAAACAGCTAAATTGTTTTTACTTCCTCCTTCTTAGCCCAGGTTTTTGTCAGCAGGTTAAGTGAGGTTTTCTAAATTCCAAAATCCCTTGGTCTTCGGCGGGAGAACAAACAACAGGTAGGGGAATGGGGGGCGGGGGCTGGCAATGGGGGCTATAACTCTCCCTTTCACTCAAGTTACAGCCCAAGTGGACTAACTACATTGGAGTATTTGGAAAACCAATTAACTTTTGGGCAAAGTTCCTAAATTGAAGTTTAGCCTGAAGCAAGTTTTTTTTTTTTTTTTTTAAGGTTAAGAAAGAAAAACCTACACTAAACCAATCTACTGGGACCTGTTGGAATGTTAACACTTTTATAATAGTTTCACTTCTTGTTGCATCAAGTTGACAAAATAATCGAACGCTGTGTATGTGTAACAGCCATGTTCATATTCTCAATAAGAATTAAAAAGTAATGGCGAGCCTCGAATTAGTCATCGCTTCCCCAACAGTAACTTTTAATCACAGCTGAACTAGGCAGGACTGGGCCTATGAGTCAACCTGCAATGTATTATCAAAGGCTTGTGCTAAAACCAAGGCACAGTAAAGCGCAACTCAGGTCCTGCGCAACGTGCAGATGTGGCTAATTTAAAAGCATTTCAGCAGACTGTAAATAATAGCCTACAATTGGGAAACCAACACGTGAACCTACTAAGTTTGATAAGAGCGAGCCTGCCCGAGTTCCAAGGCACCAGGGAAGCAAAGGGGTGAAAGTACTAACTCTATAAACAACTTCCAGGAAAGTCTGGATCCAGTATTCAGAAAGCGCCGGGGCCGCGAGGAAAATAAATGCTTTCGGGAGGGGGAGGGGAAGGGGGAGAAAGAGCAAGAAACTGAAGGGACTGGTTCTACCCCCACCCCTAATCAACACTGGAAAACAAGAGAACAATTATTTGACTCCCCAGGAGACTGAAGCGGATCGAGAGGCCCCGAAGGAAAGGGGGGTCGAGGCTCAACTTCACAAACTCCGCCGCCGCTGGCAACTCACCCACACGCAAATGCCAGAGGCCCCCCTCCCCCTCCCGGTCCCCGGCCCCGTCCCCAGCGCGGCGGCGGCGGCGGGAGCGAAGGTGCTGAGCGCGCGGAGGCGCGCGCATTGTGCAAGCCCACCGCGGTCCGGGCCGGCTCCCCCCACCCCCTTCCTTCCTACCCACCTCCCCCGCCACTCCCGCCAACCTCTCGGGAACCCCAGGAAGAAAGAAAGAAAGGCAGGGGGAAAGCACGCCCCCCGCGGCTGCGACCGCAGAGAAACTCCGAGGGGAAAAACAAATCTCGGCCCCGGACTCCGGGAGGAGCGGAGAGCCGGTGACCGTGGCCCAGCGGACGCCTCCAGTTGCTCCACTTCTCCGGAGACCGCCCCCGATCGGCTAGAGCTCCCAGACCCCCCTGGCTTCCGAGCGCCCCCGGGCCCGGGACCCGCCCAACGGGGACGTGGGCAGAGCAGCGGCGAGGTTACCTGTCGGGAGTGGGACTTGGGCTCTGGAGGCTTGAAGAAGGAGTCGGGCAGCTTCCGGAGCCTCATGGGCACGGTCTGGGGGACGTTGGCCGTCTTGGGGTTCATGACGGCGTTGAAAAGCGCCTCCAGGTCGGTCTCCGAGTCCCCTCGGACGTGCACGATCTGGTGTCCGGCCGGGGGGGCCTGCGGCGCCGCCTGGGACCCGGGGGGTGCCGGCTGCCCGGGGCCGGACGGCGGGCCCTGCCCCTGTGGGGGCTGCGCGGGCGGCTGCCCTTGGCCCTGGGGGGCCGGCTGAGGCGGCGGCTGCTGCCCGGGATCCATGGTTTCTGCCTCCCCCGACGCGCACCCGGACCAGGCGGGCGACGGCTCCGCCCGCGCGCCCCGGCTCGACGGGCCCGGACGCGAGAAGCGGTGAGGGCGGCGGGCCGGGCTGCTCTGGGCGGCGGGAGCAGCGCTCTCCTCGCTCTCAGGGCCGGGGGGCTGCGCGGCGGCCCCGCATCCCCCGCCCCGGCGCCTCCGCCCCCGCCCTGCGCCCCGGCTCCTCCGCTCCGGCGGCTGCGCCTCGGGGGTGGGGGGGCTGCGAGAAACCGGGACCTGCGGCGCCGGAGAACTTTTCCCCTTCCCTCCCTAGACGGATGCCGGACGGCTCGCCGCCTGTCCCCTCCCCCTTTCTCCTTTACTTCCTTTTCTTGTTCCTTCCTTCCTCCCTTTCTTTTCCCCGGCGGCGGCTGCGCCCGACTGAGACAGAAACTCGCCTCCGACGCCAAAACCAAAGTTGAGAGAACCGCCCGCCCGAGCCGCTCACCGGCCCCGCCTCCTCCCGGCGCTTCCTTCCTCTGCGCGCCCGCCCGCACCGGATCCGGCCGGCCGCCGCGGGCCGCCTGGCCCTGCGCGGCGCTGCATTCCAGCAGACGCCCGACCCCCGGCGGCCGCCGCCTGCCCGCCCCGCCGGGGCTCCCCGGGGCCCGGCCGCCGTGCCCCCGCGAAGACCCGACGACCGGCGTGGAGTGCAGTCTGGGTCGCAGCTCTGGCCTCCGCGGAGAGCCGCCCTTGGCCGCAGGCAGCCCTCCGCCGGGCCTGGCCCTCTCGCGGCCGGCTCCTCGGGAAAGGCTGGAGCGGCTTGCAGTCCGCTCGGAGCTGCGAAACGGCTCTGGCCGAAAGGAGGCTGGAGGGGTCGTGCAAACCCACTTAACTCCCCGCGTTGGCTCGGCTGAGCAGCCGCAGGGCCATGCGGGCTTAAAGCCTCAAGGATAGGTTGGGGTTAAAATAGGTGGTCGTTAACAGCGCTGACTTAAATAAGGGTCCATTTACTTTTTCATATGAACTTGATTTTTTACTTCGTCATACGCAAACCCCCCCTTCAAAGGGATCATCGACTACTGTAATGTGAAGCTTTGAGATTACTAGAAAAACAAAATTGCCTTTTTAAAAAATGAAAACTTTTTTAGCAGTGAAACTTGAAACACAGTCATGAAAACCTCAGCAGAAAAAAAAAAAAAAATCAGTGCTTCGACCACAAGCATTCCTCTGTGTACCTGCGTCTCATCCTCAAGGGTATGGGAATCCACCCCCACCCCCATCCTTCTTATCCCTGTGCCTGGCACAAGGGTGGACTCGGTGAACTTCGACTGAACAGCAAATGAATGGGAGAGGAGCGCACCCCAGGCACCTGGTTCTCTATGTGGCAGTGCAAGGAGTCCATCTGAAATCATTAACAATGAAAAAAAAAAGTTTAATCCATTCATTATTTTTTTAAATAAGCAGCTTTATTGAGATAGAAACATACTATACAGTTCACCTATTTAAGCAATTCAGTGTTTTTACCGTATTCACAGGATTGTGCAATATCACTGATTTTAAATCCACTAGCCTATTCAAAGCAAACCTAGTTTCTCATCTTAATGAGTTTGTCTGCAATGCTAGTGGAACAAATGTGTAAATAGGTTTAAACTAGAGAAGGTACCCAGAGAAAAGATAATCTCCCTCCAGCCAGGACATGCCCAGCAGAATTCTGAGGGAGGATCTGTATCACTTGGTGTGTAGGGCGGGTCAGGGGGAAGTGGCTTCAGGCCCTCAAGATTCTAAAGCAAGGTTCTAGTCAAGTGCTGTGGACCTCAATTTCGTCTGAAGAAAGGAATCCCCCTCAATGAAACCCCTGAAGCTCCTTAGAGGAGTTGGAGAGATTTGAGTTCAGATCCCAGTTCCACCACTTACCAGCTGTGAGACATTGGGCAAGTTGCTTATTTTCTGTTCTTTAATTTCTTTAATATTGTGATCAGGGGTAATAACAGCTACTTCATATGTTGAGGCTTTAACTAATCAATGGACATTAAGTACTTAGCCCAGGCTTTGACCTGTAATGAGTTCTGTATAAATGCCAGCTGTCATCGTCATGTTCATAGGTCACTTCACATGCAGTGGCATGGCCTCTCCTTTGCAGCAACCCCCCTCAGGATCCTATTGGCAGTCTCTCTCTCATGTTCAGTAAGCAATCTGCACAAAGCCTTTAGAAAGAAATTATACATTAAAAACTTCAACTGAAAAAAAAAAAATTAAGACCCAAAGAGATTAAAAACCTGGGATTGTAGTAGTAAGCTGTCCCTTAACTAGAGCATTTATTGCTATGAACACTATAATTAAAGAGCTTAGGGTACAGCAGAGGTTGCTTTGTTTAATATTGTTTCACCTGCCATTAAAATGAGAACAAAATTGCTTTGATAAGTGGATTGAAAGGCTGTTTGGAGTGATTTTATGTTCTGTAAGCACCTCTGTTGTATCAACTAAGATTTTGCAATTTACTATACCTCGTCTACAAAATTTCAATCACAGGTTAGTATGGGATAACGGTAACATGTATTCAATCCTTTGTCCCCTCTCTTCTGCTCTAGCCCCACTTTTGGAGCAATTATCAATTTAAGGCACCTTAGGATAGGGAGTCTCCTTCATACAAAGACCCGCCATGATCCTGGGTCATTTTCAATGTCCATGTAGGTCACTATTTCAAAACGCTAGCTCTCTCAAGTACAGCAGACCTTCATCTCCACTCCATGTTAACCACCTACTCCTATGTCCACACCCCATCATCATCCAGAAATATTTCAGCTGTGAAATCAAACTGTTATACTATTCTCTTAATAGCATTTGGTTGTCTGGTTTCATCACTCAAACCTCCCTTATTATTAACCTCTCTCTTTCCTACCAACCTATCATTCCCTCCTGTTTTCAATTCATTCCCAATTCAGTTTAGAAATTAGAACTCATTGCTTCAATCTCTCTTAACCATCTATGCCCTCAATTCTATTGCCCCATGTACTTCAATGAACTGAATCTTTTTAACTGTGTTCATCTAGTCATCTGTCTTTTCTATTCCAACATCTAAAGCTTATAGGGTCCTGGGCCCCACATTTGTTAAAAGTTTCAATCAAAAGCTTTTGACATTTTGTCCAGCTGAGATTATACTATCATCCCAGAAATATACCAACACAATTAGAAGAAAACATCCATTGTAGAACTTTAAACTTTGTCCTGTTCCCAAATGACACTCTGTAATGCATTATGAATTAATACTTATTATCTGGTGGGCAGCACAATTACATTACCTTATAATCATTGCGTGTTAAAAGCATTACTTTGTTAAGGGCAGACATTTGAAACATACCTTGGGTTTGTAACCCCCTCGTGGCATTCTAGCGTGCTTGAGTGCACCGGGGGTTTGAAAAGAAGTATCCAGCCCTCGCAGTCTCTGAAAAGCCTGCCTGACACCCAGGGGAACTTTTCCTGGGGAAAGTTGTAGGGAATCTCTCAAGTGAGTAAACTGGTGTCCTTCCGTATTTATAGTCTCTAACCATGTTTCCCTGTGTTTGCAATCAGCTTCTCACTCAGAGGATTGCTTTTTCTAAACTTTACCACTCTCCTCATCATGGTTATTCATCATCCACCCACCCTCCAGAAAATCACATCACCTCCAACTGCTCAGAGAACGGAGGTCACCATGCACAAAAGCCCTTTCATACGAGCCTTTCCCTGCACATGGACATTTTTGGAAAGAGCAGTCCACATGCTTGTTCTTTTCTTCCTCACCTTTTGTTCATTTACCCTCTGACTCAACACATCCCAAACTGAACTCTTTACCTCTCTCCTCTTCCACTTCCAACCACACACCCTCCCACCCCCGAAGCCACATCCTCCTTCTGATTCACCGTCTCAGTTAATGGCATCATGATCCACTCCCCTGTTCAAGCTGTAAAACGGTGCCCTCTTCATCACTTACTTCCCTTTACAACACTTAACATCCAGCCAGGTAACAATTTGTGTTAATGTTCTTTCAGATCTCTGACCTTCTGCTGCCTCTCTCCACGTCCATTTCTACTTCACTTCCCATCATTTTTTACAGAGCTTCAAAAATCATGTCCCTGCTTCTAGTTTTACATGGCTCCATCAGACTTGTATTCTAATGTCAGAGTCGTCTTTCTAACATGCAAGTCTGATCATGGTATGAAATCATTCCAGGCAATTCCAAACCCTTTAACATGGCATAGAAGGTTCTTAGCCATTCTAGTCCTTGCTTCTCTCCTCAACTCACCTATAAGTGTTATGCTTTCCAGGCATACTGAACCACTTGTAGTTCCTTGAATAAGCCATTTTTCCTCTCATCCTTTGCCCTCTGAAGATGTTCTTCTTGCTGTTTGGAGCTCCCTTTTCACCTGGTTTGCCTTAGTACTCAACCTTCGACCCATGTACCTACCTCTAACAAAAAGCCCTCTTTGGCTCTCCCCTTCTCACTGGTCCCCACCCCACACATGAGGTGAGAGGCTTCTCCTGGGGGCTCTCAGAGGATCCACCCACCACCTCCACCATGGCATTCACCACAGTTTGCTGTAAATGTTTATGTGTCTGTGTCCCCAACACCACTCTGGGTGCATCTGCGACAATTTCTCCCATCTCTTTATCCCTCTGCTAGCAAGGATTAACAATAGGAACGCAGTAAATACAGAAAAGAAAGAAGGAAGAAAGCTAAGGAGGTATTCCAGAGCCCAAGAGTAGAGGTATGGGTCTGAATCTCAAACAGCTAACTTGTGGTCATGATTCAAATTTTGAAAATTCAGTTTCCACAGGCCAGACAGATATTTACCATATATCTAAGAATTTAGAACATTTAGTAAACACTAATGAATTATTTTGAATTTTCAAATGTTCTTGGTGGAGTAAAAGGAACAGTTAACATTGTGCAAGACATTGTACTAAGTAGATGGAGTATCTCATTCAGTCCTCATAACAATTCTTTAAAATTAAAACTAAAACAACGTCTTACAGATGAGGAAACTGAGGCACAGAGAAGTTAAATAACTTGCCCAAAGTTGTACTGCTAGTATGTGATAGAACTGAATTGAATTTGAATTGACATTTCTGATTTCGGAGCTCAAACACCCCATCAACAATAGTACGTTTAATTTGAGACAGTTCAAAAGGGTTATTGACAAATTTATGCATGTGGTATAAGGGGATGTAGGAACCCTGTAATTTAAGGAGTATTTTATTTATTTTTTGACCAATAAATGCTCTTTTAGGGTTATGTAGTCTTAATATTAAACGTTAAGAACAAAGCTGCATTGATCTCTGGAGAGTCAGATTGGGAAGTGTGAGCAGTCTTTCATTCCAAAGGAGTTTAGAAAAAAATTACTGAACGATATACTTTTTAAGGTTTTTCATACTGCAAGGGACATATTTTACCTCAGTTAATGAGGGTCTCACTTACGAATTTGCAGACAGAAAGGGAGAAACAGTCGTAGCATGTGTTGCTGGGCTTCATGGAGCTCTGTGTCTTGCTCAGGATTCACTGTAGTCCTAACTACACTGGCGGTGATCTCCTAATCCCCCGGAATCAATCACTGTAAATTCCCTGTCGTAAGTGATCCACTGCTGGGAATCAGCTCCCTTTGCTGCTAAAACTAGAGAAGTCCTTGCCTCTCTTCCTCGTGATTTTTGTTTGCTCTTGGCTTCAATAGCCTCAAAGCTTGTGCTTATTCCCTTCTGTTTCTGGATCTTCTTATTCTCTGCTAACTGTATGTCTGGCATTGAGTGGGTAAAATTAAGATGGAACAGTTGTATAAGTACTTGTAAAGTGCTGATTATGTGCCAGGAATTGGCAGTAATTTGTATAATAATACCTATTTCATAGGATAATAATGAGGATTAAATAAAATAAGAAGTGTGAATGAGTTTTTATTTTATTATGTGGATTAAGAAAGCCTGAGATTGACTTGGTATAATCACATGATAAGAAATTAAGAACAGTTTGCTGAAGAAAGGTGCTCCTTGACCTGATAGAATTCGACTAGCAATTCTGAGATATTATTCCAGAGCTCTCCACTTTAACATTTAGAAGACATTTTGTGTATACTTGTGAATTAACATAGCCCTGAAATTATTTTCATTCTAATTCATGTTCTGAATTCTTAAATATAAAATGTTTATTACCACAGCCTTTGGCGATTCTTGTGCATGTTCCACATTAGACACTAATCAGTAATTATGAACTAGACTCTGGCTTGAAGAAGATCCCTCTGAAATAGCTAGAAATCACTATGAACAATAAATACATATGGTAATAAGGAGCCTTGTTGGTTTTAAAAATTGTTTTCCAGTCCAGTTATAGATAGAAGGGAATCTCAAATCTCATAGCCCTATCTCTAATTTATAGCTGTGAACTACCCACTTTAAAAAATGTCAAAAACTAGTACAAATTATTGTACTAATTTAATAGATATTATCAAAATTGAAGAAGAAAATTAGCATACAGATAGAGGTTTGAAGACAGGGTCCCTGCAAAGCCATATACTCAACTAAAGGGTAGGTTCTGCAACTCCTGAGGTACTTCGTTTATTCAGAATCCATTACTTTGAGGTATGTGACAATAAGTGGTGTTAGACTGGGTTTTTTCCCCTAGGCTATAACTATGATAAGTCTAAGAAAGACAAAGTCTCCAAGTGTCATCTATTTTTATTTATTGTATTTTATTTTTAATATTTTATTTATTCATTTTAGAAAGAAAGAGGAAGGGAGAGAGAGAAACATTGGTTTGTTTTTCCATTCATTTATGCATTTTTTTTGTTGATTCTTACATATACTCTGACTAGGAATTAAACCTGCAACCTTGGTGTATTGGGATGATGCTCTAACCACCTGAACTACCCAGCCAGAGCTTTATTTTTACCAGTTTTAGAGAATAGGTCATTTTAAAGCACTTTAGAAATGAACATCTACATGTAAAAACAATAATTTAAAACCCCAAGATCACATTCACCCCTGTTTAATTACACAGTATCAGTTGGCATGGGGAGCAGGGGTGAGAAAAGAGATAAGCCACAGTGTATGACAATACTTCTTTGTAAGAAAGTTATGCCAACTTTTCCCTCATTTTAATTGGTATGTCTGACACTATTTGTATAGTGGACATTTTTCCCTGGTAGCGGAAAAAAATATTTATGAGCAATTCTACTTAGGTTACTATCTGGGTGAGCTAGTTGCTTAAACTGATAATACACCAGGGTATGACGATTTTCCAGAAAGGTCTGAGGGGACAGGTAACTTGCTCAATCTTTTTTTTTTTTTTTTAAAGATTGTATTTATTTATTTTAGACAGAGGGGAAGGGAGAAAGAGAGGGAGAGAAACATCAATGTGTGGTTGCCTCTTGTGCGCCCCCTACTGGGAACCTGACCTGGACCACAACCCAGGCATGTGCCCTGACTGGGAATTGAACCAGTGACCCTTTGGTTGAAAGGCCCATGCTCAGTCCAGTGAGCCACACCAGCCAGGGCTCAATCTTGTTCTTTTGGCATGTTGGAGGACCTGTCAGGCCTATTACAGAAACACCCACTCCTTTCAAATTATATATGTGTGTGTGTGTGCACATATATATGTATATGTATATATATATTTCATACCATACCACCATAGATGCATTTGGTTAATAAGGTTCTTTTAAGTATCTTCTAAAAATACTAAACATATTATACTACCTACCAATGGTTCTCAGGTTGCGGTCTGCAAACCAGCATCAGCATTAGTGTAAATTTTCAGGCTATAACCCACACCTACTGAATCAGAAACTCTGGAGGTAGACACAGCAATCTGGGTTTTAACAAGTCCCTGTAGATGATTCTGATGCAAGCTTATGTTTGAGAACACTATATTATATTCCACATTTTGTAATACTCTATGAATATTAAATATATTGTTTTGTCAACATTATGCATCAGGGTAAATACCTTCACCATTTTATGGATAAATATCCCTTTAATCTCATGACTTATTCCATAAATACCTGTATCTGATATATAACATGTTTTTGATCATTGAAAATAATCTATTTATTTGGTCACATTCATGTTGTAAAAGATCTCAAAAAGTGGTCTTGAATCTTGCCTGAAAGCTAGCAATCAATCCTGTTTTAAAAGATCTCTGAAGCAGTAATTCCAATTTGTTTGTAGTTTTAACACTCTGTGACTCTTGTTTTGACATATGCATATCTACAACATGACACGTGACACAAAAATGTTCTTAAAACCATTAAATTAAAGAAGAAATAAGTTAGATAACAAAAGGCACTTCAGAGAGTTTGGTATAGTCTCAAAAGAAATTTAGTTTTTAATGTAATGGTTTTAAAAACATTTTTTTGCCTGTGTACCACATGTCATATTAAAGATGTGAATGTTACCAAATTACTCTGAGCGAGCTGCTGCCTATAGAGGTTGTGGTAGCTGTTGTAGTCATGTCTCCTCTCTGGCCTCCAGCTATTTAATGTATATGTGTATGTAAGTGTGTGTGTGTGTGTGTGTGTGTGTGTGTGTGTGTTTACTGCACTGTCTCCAGTCCCTCTGACCTTCCCAGGAGCATGAGACACTTTTCAGCTCACACCTCAGTTCCTGGCTGGTCTCCCAGGCTCCATCCGGTCTTTTGTACCCCCATCAATCTTCTATGATTCTACACCCATTTCCCTCCAGTGCCATTTTCACCATTGCTCTCCAACTCAGAACTTCAGGAAATTTCATGTGTGTAGCAACCAATCTAAGGTAATTTTCTTAAAATCTTGTTGGGGTCAGGCTCTATACCTAGCACAATGCTTTGTATGAAAACTTAAATGTTATGGAGAGAGTAAGGAATCTGTCATATTTTGCCTTTTTAAAAAGATATGGTGAAATCTCAGGGCCAGGAACTGGAAGCTCTGGTTCTGTCACTGAAGAGCTTTATGGCTTAGGGCAAGTCATTTAACCCAGTGCTGCCCAGTAGGACTTTCTGTGATGAGGGGAATGTTCGGAATTTGCGCTAATACAGAGCTACTAGCCACATGTGTAGCTACTGAGCTCTTGAAGTGTGGCTAGTGTGACTAAGGAATAGAATTTTCTATTTCATATATGGCTAGGGACTACCATATTGGACAGAGTGAAATGCCTTCTCAGGACCTCAAGCCTTTGTATAAAAGGAGAGAGCTGGGCTAAGTGATCTCCTCTGCCTTTTAGTTCTAAAATGCTGTTATTCTAATTCAGCACAACCAATTCATATGCTCATTTTAAGAGTTCAATTTTTGACTTCCTAAAACAAAATATATTTCTAATGAATGTTAAATTATACACTTTACACATAAAAATTAGGTCAATAATGATCATCACAAACTGTAATCAATTGCGTATACATGATTTCTTGGGCAGGATAGTGCACATGTTGGGACACTGATGATTGGAGAAGAACATGGGGTACTCGGAGAGGACTTAGATGACTGAAATAGGACTGAAGAATTGAGGAACAAGACATTGAATAAAGGTTAAGGAAGTGAGATTATTTAGGAAAAAAGATTGAGGGATGACAACAATTATATGAAAGGTTATTTTCAATAGATAGAGGTGATGTCCAGATTGTGTCCACTTATTAGACACGGTAGACATTAGTTGAACGATCTACTTTTCTAAGCTCATTCGCTGCTCTGTTTAAGGAAGTTTGTAATACCACCTGTATTTTCTTCCTCTACACTATAGCAAGGAACATTCTCTCTGCCTAGAAACCATTCCTTCTCTAAGCCAATCCATGACGGTCATTTCTTTTAAGGAGTACTTCAATTCCCTTCTCAAGGAATCCTTTCGTTGTGGATCGTCCTTGATTCTGATCACTCTGGGTTCCCTCAGAACATCAGTGGTCTATTTAATCTTATTTAATATGTATGCAGTATTTTAGAAATTAGAGTTTTATTCTACAATATGTTAAGGGAATAAAGGGCGATGGTAAAAAGTTTGGTTGAATAAAAGTTCATTTATATTGTCATAGTTGGCTCCCATTTTACTATTTCTCTCACATACCCTTCTAGTAATGAAAAAGAAAAATGATTTACAGGTTTTTAGTGTTTGTTAAAGCCCAGTGACATTTTTTTTCTTTTTAAAGAAAGAAAGAAAGAAAAGGAAAGAAAGAAAGAAGACGAAAAGGGTAAGAAACAAGAATGGTAAGTTTCAGCCTTTTTAAATCCAGTTTAGCCTGCCTATTCAGATGAACTTTAACATGTGTGCCAAGCAGGAGACTGAAGACTTACGTTAGGGGATATCAGGTATACCGGCTGCTAGAAGTCTGCCAGTTGGACACTGCTAAATGCGGCACTAAATACAGCTTTTAGTGCTAATTAATGCAGCTTTTACTGTAAGACACAGCATAATTCCCTGTCTTTTATTCTTTCCTTTGTTTTTTGTTAATTTTATCTATCCCCCCCCACCCCGCTCTCTTTTTTTACACTAGAAAAAAGTAGAGAGTAGAACAGTGGTTCCCAACCTTGAAATTGCACACCAGAATCAGTACATGTTTATGGAAATATACAAAATAATGCTCTACTTTATATAAATGTCAGGGCAGTTAAAATAATAAGTACTATTTCATACTTACCAGATTGAAAAATATTTTAAAATGTGAGCATGTCATGTCTCCAACAAAACAAGTTTCTTGAGAGTAATTGGTATTTCTCTCTCATCGCACCTGATACTGTTTATGAGCACTAGAAAGTACACTCCCAAATACTGAACTTTTTGTCTGTTTTGTTCATTGCTTTATTTGCAGTACCTAGAAAGTACCCAGCGCATCGTAGGTAATCAATAAATATTTGTGAAGAATGAATGATATGTTCTTTTTTTTAATGATATAAGTTCTTAACAAACACTTGATTATTTGGATGATTAAGAAGCCCTCAGGGTTAAGTTTTCCTAAGAAGTCTCCAGTCAGTTGTTAGAAACTTCAGAACTAGGTTTTCAAACTTGTAAGGACCAAAGCTGGTTGAGCATGGGCTGGGACAGGAATGAAAGGCAGCACGAGGGACTTCCCCTCTCTGATCACATCTTCCTACCACAGTTCCCACTTCCCCATTCTCAGAACCTCAAATACCCAACACTTCATAATTCACCCAGTCACTAATCTTTTGAGGCCCCGTATTTCATTTTTTTCTAATCTGCATTCCATTGTCACATACTTCATGATTCCCAAAAAGGTTTCCATTGCTATTCATTTAGATCAGTCAATTCCATGCTTTGACAACTACTATAATCTTCTGTTTGATCTTTGGACTTTGGACTTTCTTCACCCCAATTCATCACTGCCAGACTGATCTTTCCAGAATATCACTTTCACGATGCTACTACCCTGCTCAAAAGTCTTTAGTGACGGCTATATGTCATCTGTTTAAAAGATTTAAATTTCTTAGCTTTGTGCCCACAGCCCTCAGTGACCAGCTCTCCATTTATCTGTCTTCTCTGTGTTATTACCCAGAACTCCTAAGCAGGACTCTTCAGTTCTAACTAGTCAGATGTACTCATGCACCAAACCACCTTGTGTTCTTCTGCCTCTGTATTATTTTTTTACTCATGAGACCTAAGTGTCCCAAGTTTTCCAGTCTTCATCCTAAATCTTATTTTATAGTGCTTTTTTTTACTGTTGTTCAGTTACAGTTGTCCTGCCTTTTTCCCCATTGCTCTCTCCTACCCTTCCCCGCCCCCCCGCCCCAGTCAATTCTCCCCACTGTCCATGTCCATCAGTCCTCTATTTGTGTTCCTTTGCCTGTCCCTTCCCCTGCTTTCCCCCATTAGCCACCTCCCCTCCTCTCCTCTGGTCACTGCCAGTTTGTTCTTTATTTACAAGTCTCTGATTCTATTTTGCTTTTTTGTTTATTTTGTTGATTAGGTTCCACTTACAGGTGAGATCATATGGTATTTGTCTTTCACCGCCTGGCTTATTTCACTTAGCATAATGCTCTCCAGTTCCATCCACGCTGTTGAAAAGGGTAGGAGCTCCTTCTTTCTCTCTGCTGTGTAGTATTCCATTGTGTAAATGTGCCATAGTTTTTAGATCCACTCATTTACCAATGATCCCTTAGGCTGTTTCTAGCACTTGGCTATTGTAAATAATGCTGTTATGAACTTTGGGGTGCATAGGTTCTTTTGAATTGTTGATTCACGATTCTTAGGGTATAATCCCAGCAGTGGGTTCACTGGATTGAAAGGCAGTTCTATTTTTAGTTTTTTGAGGAAATTCCATACTGTTTTCTGCAGTGGCTGCACCAGTCTGCATTCCCAGCAACAGTGCACTAGGGTTCCCTTTTCTCCACAACCTCGCCGGTACTTGCTGTTTGTTGATTTATTAATGATTGCCATTCT
>VMDR010018300.1:0-19298 GCA_007922815.1 Macrotus californicus | reverse complement strand
AAAAAAAATTCTGGAAACAAGTGAAAATGAACACACCACAGCACAAAACCCATGGGACACAGCAAAGGCATACCTGAGAGGGAAGTTCATAGCAACACAAGCTTATGTAAAAAAGGTGGAAAATTTTAAACAAACCTAACCCTACATCTACATTTACATGAACTAGAAGAACAACAATAACCAAAGCCCAGAGTGAGTATAAGGAAGGAAATAATCAAAATCTGAGCAGAATTAAATGACACAGAGAATAAAAGAACAATTCAGAGGACCAATAAATCCAGGAGCTGGTTATTTGAAAACTTTAACAAAATTGACAAACCTTTAACCCTACATTGAGGAAAAAAGAGAGAGGGCCCAAATAAAATTAAAAATACAAGAGAAATTAAAACTGATACTACAGAAATACAAAGGATTATAAGAAATTACTATGAACGAATATATGCCAAGATATTGTACAACTTGGGTAAGTGGAAAAATTTCTACAAAAATATAACCTTTCAAAACTGAATCAAGAAGTAGGAGAAAGCCTGACAGACTGATAACAGCTAGTGAAATTGAGGCAGTAATCAAAAGCTCCTGGCATACAAAAGCCCTGGACTGGATGGTTTCACAGGAGACTTGTACAAAACATTTAAGGAAAAGCTAACAACTTTCATTCTCAAAATATTCCAAAAAATTCAAGACTAGGGAAGATTCCCAAACTCTTTTTATGAGACCAGCATCATCCTAACCTCAAAACCAGGTAAAGACACAACAAAGGAAGAAAACTACAGATCAATATCATTGATGAACATAGATGCTAAAATCCTCATCAAACTACTGGAATAGTGCATCCAGAAGAAAGATCATAAACCATGATCAAGTGTAATTCATCCCAGAGATGCAAGGATGGTACAATATTCGCAAATCAATAAACGTAATATATTACATAAATAAAGAGAAGTCAAAAATCACGATTGTATCAATAGATACGGAAAAAGCATTTGATAAAGTACTACACCCGTTCATGATAAAAACACTCAGCAATGTGGGAGCAGAGGGAGCATACCTCAACATAATAAAGGCCAAATACAAGAAACCTACAGCCAACGTCATGCTCAATGGGTAAAAACTAAAAGCTTTCCCCTTAAGATCAGGAAAAAGACAAGAACTTCGGTTTTCACCACTTCTATTCAACATAGTACTGGAAGTTCTAGCCACAGCGATGAGACAAGAAAACGAAATAAAAGGCATCCAAATTGGAAAGGAGAAAGCAAAACTGTCATTATTCACAGATGACCTGATAGTGTACATAGAAAACCCTACAGACTACACCAGAAAACTACTCGACCTAGTAAGTGAATTTGGCAAAACAGGAGGATACAAAATCAATATTCAGAAATCAAAGGCATTTTGTACAACAACAATGAAATATCAGAAACAGAAATTAGGAAAAACATCCCCTTTACTATACCAACAAGAAAATTAAAGTTCCTAGGAATAAACTTAACCAAGTAGGTAAAAGACCTGTACTCGGAAAACTACAGAACACCAAAGAAAGAAATTAAGGACAATAAAAATAAATGGAAGCATATACTTTGTTCATGGACTAGTAGAATTAACATCATCAAAATGTCCATCCTATGCAAAGCAATTTATGGATTCAATGCAATTCTTATTAAAATATCAATGGCATACACCACAAATTTAGAATAAATATTTCAAAAATTTATATGGAACCAAAAATGACCCTGAATAGGATCAGCAAACTTGAGAAAGAGAACAAAGCAGGAGGGATCACAATACCTGATATCAAACTATATTACAAGACCACTATAATCAGAACAGTCTGGTACTGGTATAAGAATAGACACATAGATCAATGGGACAGAATTGAGAGCCAGGAAATAAACCCATGTCTCTATAGTCAATGAATATTTGACATAGGGGGTAGGAACATAAACTGGAGTAAAAACAGCCTCTTCAACAAATGGTGCTGGGAGATCTGGACAGTTACATGCAAATAAATGAAACTAGACCACTAACTTACACTAAACACCAGAATAAACTCAAAATGAATAAAAGACTTAAATATAAGCTGTGACACCAATAAAGTCCTAGAGGAAAACATAGGCAGGAAAATCTCAGATATTCCTTCCAGCAATATTTTCAGCAATATATCCTCTAGGGCAGGGGTGTCAAACTCATTTTCACCAGGGGCCACATCAGCCTTGTGGTTACCTTCAAAGGGTCAAAATAATTTTAGGAGTGTATAAATGTAACTACTCCTCAACTTTTATGGAGCTGAAATTACATTTGGCCCTTTGAAGGCAACTGCAAAGCTGATGTGGCCTCTGGTGAAAATGAGTTTGACACCCCTGCTCTAGGGCAAGGGGAAAAAAGGGTAGACTAAACACATATATTTTGGGACTATACCAAATTCAAGAGCTTCTGTATGGCTAAAGAAAACATCAGCAAAATGAAAAGGGATCCAACCACATGGGAAAACATTTTTGCCAATGATACCTTGGACAAGGGTTTGATCTCCAAACTATATAAAGAACTCATGACTCAAATCCAGGAAGACAAATGATCCAATTAAAAAATGGGTAAAGAACCCAAACAGGCACTTCTCCAAAAAGGACATACAGAGGGCCCAGAGACATATGAAAAGATGCTCAGCATCACTAGCCATCAGAGAGATGCAAATTAAAACCACAATGAGATACACTTCATACTGGTCAGAATGGCCATCATAAACAAATCAACAAATAACAAGTGCTGGTGAGGATGTGGAGAATAGGGAACCCTAGTGTACTGTTGGTGGGAAGACAGACTGGTGCAGACATTGTGGAAAATAGTATGGAATTTCCTCTAAACACTAAAAACAGTACTGCCTTTTGACACAGTGATTCCACTGCTGGGATTGTACCCTAAGAATCCTAATACACCAATTGAAAAGGACCTATGCAACTCTATGTTCAGAGCAGTGTAATTTACAATAGCCAAATGCTGGAAACAGCCTAAGTGCCCATCAGTAAATGAGTGGATCAAAAAACTGTGGTACATTTACACAATAGAATACTATGCAGTGGAAAGAAAGAAGGAACTCCTACCTTTCGTGACAGCATGGATGGTACTGGAGAGCACTTTGCTAAGTGAAGTAAGCCAGGCAGTGAAAGATAAAAACCATATGATCTCACCTATAAGAGAATTCTAATGAACAAATCAAATAAGCAAGCAAAATAGAACCAGGGGCATGGAAAGGAGGAACAGGCTGACAAGGACCAAAGGAGAAACAGGAATGGGATAAGAGGGGAAGTAAGGGGAAGGGCCTAATCAATGAACAGGTATAAATGACCAATGGACATAGACAACAGGGTGGGGATTGATTTTGGGAGTGGGGGATGGGCAGAGCAGGGGAGCAAAACAAAGGAAAATTGGGACAAGTGTAATAGAACAAAAATTTTAAATAAATAAATAAATAAATATTTAAAATTAGAAGAAACGTGAGTCATAGGAATGTAAAGTACAACATAGGGAATATAGTCAAGAATACTGTAATAACTATGTATGATGCCTAGGGGTTATTTGAAATACTGGGGGGTATCACTTTGTAAAGTACATGACTGTCCAACCACTGAAAACTAATGCAAAATAATGTTGAATATAAATTATAATTTAAAAAATGCTGGTTATTTGAAATGATCAATAAATCTAATGAACCTCTAGTGAAACTGACCAAAAAAGATAACAGATTAACAATATAAAGAATGAAGGAGGGGATATCACTACAGACCCCACAGACATTACATGGATAAGGGAATACCACAAACAAATCTACACATCAATTCAACAACTATGATGAAATGACACATTTCTTCAAACTACAAACAACCAAAATACACACAAGATGACATGAATAAACTGAATAGTAACTATTAAAGAACTGAACTCATAATTAACCTTTTGATAAAGAAATCTCCAGGCCTCAATTATTTCATTATCAAATTCCCTCATGCACTATAAAAAGAAGTATTAGCAATTCTACACATTCTCTTTCAGAAAATAGGAGCTACACTTCCTAATTCATTTTATGAGATTAGCATTACCCTGATACCAAAATAAAATAAAGACAAAAAAACCCCTACAGACCAAGAATTAATAACTTAATGAAAAAAGATGTAAAAATTCTAAAGAAAATATTAGTTTAATATATTTAACATATATATGTGCACACAAACATGCCTGTACACATACATACATCATGACCAGTGGAATTCATTCTAGAAATGTCATGCTGGTTGAATTGTCACAAAAATCGATGTGAACCACCAAATTAGAAGTCTAAAGAAGAAAACCACATGATTATATCAATTGAAGGAAAAGTATCTGACAAAATTCAACAACCATTCATCATAAAACCTCTCAGCAAACTAGGAATAAATGGAAACTTCCTCAACATAATAAAAAGCACCTACAAAAGTCTTCAGGGACTTCCAGTCAAGACTGTGGCATAGGTAAATGCAGTACTCAAAAACTCCCACAACCACATCAGAAATTACACTAACAGAACAATCATCAGTCAAGTGCCTGACTCTAGCTGAACAGAAGTTCCATAACTAATCATATAAAGAAAAAGCCACATATAGACTGGTAGGAGTAGCAAAGATGCAAAATGGAATGGTCCTGGCTCCACATCAGAACTCCCAGCCCAGAGTTCCTATGCCAGGAAGAGAAGTCACCATAACATCTAGTTATATAAACCAGTGGGGATTGTGGCTGAGTGAGGTGAAGGGCTACTAGATCCCGGGCATGCCTCTTAAAGGGTCCATGCATGGTCTTACTCAGACTCACTCGCTCTGAGGTCCAGTGCTGGGGCAGTAGCTTAAAACGCACCAGGGGCATACTGAGAGAAATGAATTGGCATCTGGGTGAGAGCTATAAAATCAGCTTTCTCCCAGAGAGAACTGTTGACAGAGGCCATGGTTGCCCTGCTGAGCCCTCCCCCTACAGATCTGGCAAATAGGTACCATATCTGAGTCTACATTAGGGGTGTCAAACTCATTTTCACCGGGGACCACATCAGCCTTGTGGTTGTCTTCAAAGGGCCAAAATAATTTTAGGACTGTATAAATGTAATTACTCTTTAACTGTTAAGGAGCTGAAATTACATTTGGCCCTTTGAAGGCAACCGCAAGGCTGATGTGGCCTCTGGTAAAAATGAGTTTGACACCCCTGGTCTACATCGACCTTGCTAATGCAGTTCATCCAGTCCTGGCAATGACCTGAGACCCTAGCCTACCCAACTTGTGAGCCCAGCCAAGCCTTCTCCAGTGGTTTTTCCATACAAATGGCCCATCATTGCTCATGCTGCCCACTTTCCTAAAACCTCTAAAACAAGCAGCATCACATCTGCCCCTCTACATACCTTGTGCCTCTTGCTAACTAGCCCCAGGCCTGGCACTAGCAGCAGCTAGGTCTCTCCCTGGCATCTCTAAGCCCAGAAGAAGTAGCAGTCATCTGCAATTATTTTATAGCTCATGTCAGGTGGCCCCACACAGGGCACAGGCACCAGCTGACCTTGTCATTCATGGCCTGAGAGGGCCCAAAGCCAGCACACTCAGTGGAGAGCTTCAGACCATGCTGAAGCACTACACAATCACCTCCACATGAACAAACCCGAGGAGTGAACTTGGCAGGCACTTGAGTCCTACTGAAGTGAGTTCTGCTCCATAGGGGTAGACCAAGAACAGTTGATCTTCCAGGTGGTCAGAGCAAGTCCTTGCAGCTGATCAGCCTAGAAGTAAATCCTTCCTGTTTACATGACAACAAATTCAAGGCTCAACCACAACAGTAGGGTACACATAGTCCACATGGGGGATGCACTTGAGGTATCCAGCTCAGATGACTGGGACGGTGGCACCACTGGGCCCTATAGAACACCTACTACATATGACCACTCTACCAAGCCCAGGAGATGTAGCAGCTCTACCTAATACATAGAAACAAACGCTGGGAGGGAGCCAAATTGAGGACACAAAGAAATATGTTCCAAATGAAAGAACAGAACAAAACTCCAGATAAAGAACTAAAGAAAATAAAGACAAGTAATACACCAAATGCAGAGTTCAAAACCCTGGTTAAAAGGATGCTCTATGAACTTAGGGGAAGAGTACAGGAACTCAGTGAGAACTTCAAGAGGTGAGAAACATAAAAACAAAGATAGAAAACATAAAAAAGAACCAGTCAGAAATGAAGAATACACTACAGGGAATCAGCAGTGGAGTAGATGAAGCAGAGGATCAAATCAGAGATTTGGAAGATAAGGAAGCAGAAAATACCCAATCAGAACGGCAAGAAGAGTAAAAAATTCAATAAAAAATGAGTATAGTATAAGGAGCTTCTGGGACAACTGCAAGCACACCAACATTAACTTCATGGGGGTGCCAAGGAAGAAGAGAGACAGCAAGAAATTGAAAACCTACATGAAAAAATGATGGAAAGCTTCCTTAACCTGGTTAAGGAAATAGACATACAAGTCTAGGAAGTGCAGAGAGTCCCAAACAAGATGAACCCAAACTGGCACACACCACAGCACATCATAATTAAAATGCAAAAGGTTAAAGACAATGAAAGAATCTTAAAAGCAGCAAGAGAAAATCAGTTAGTTATCTACTAGGAAGCTCCCATAAAACTGTCAGCTGTTTTCTCAGCAGAATGTTTGCAGGCCGGAAGGGATTGGCAAGAAATATTCAAAATGATGAAAAGCAAGGACCTAGAACCAGAATACTCTACCCAGCAAAGCTATCATTTAGAATTGAAGGAGTGATAAAGAGCTTCCCAGACAAGAAAAAGCTAAAGGAGTTCATCACCACCAAATCAATATTACAAGAAATGTTAAAGGGTCTTCTTTAAGCAGAAGAAAAAATGAGATAAAAAATATGAATAATAAAATGACAATAAATTCATAACTATCAACAATTACTTTAAATGCAAACACATTAAATGATTCAATCAAAAGACATAAGACCCATACAGGGTGGACAAAGTAGGTTTAGAATTGTGAGGAGGCGAAACAGAGTTTATTCTTGTATTATATGTCTTTCTGTAGGAACAACCTTAAGACTACTGTCACCCACTCCTGTGTGCTGTCTTAAAGAGACTCACTTCAGACTGAAAGACACACACAGAATGAAAATTAGGGAATGAAAAAAATATTTCATGTAAATAGAAACAAACAAACAAAAAGCTAGGATAGCAATACTTATACTAGACAAAACAGACTTTAAAATGAGGGCTATAACAAGAGACAAAGAAGAACTCAGCAATTCCATTTCTGGAATTCATCTGAAGAAAACCAAAACACTAAGTTAAAAAGACATAAACATCCATATGTTCATGGCAGCACTATTTAAAATAGCTAAGATATGGAAGCAACCTAAGTGTCCATCAATAGATGAACAGATAAAGAAGATATGGTGCATATATACAATGGAATATGAGAAAGCCATAAAAATAATGAAATCTTGCCATCTGCAGCAACATTAATGGACCTAGACAGTATTGTGCTAGCTGAAATAAGTCAGTCAGAGAAAGACAAATTCCAGGTGATTTCACTTGTTTTGAAATCTAAAGAACAAAATAAACAAACAGGAGAAACAGAAGCTGACTCAGACAGAATATTTTGATGGTTGCCAGATGGGAGGGCATTTGAGAGGCTGGGTAAAAAAGTTGATGGGATTTGGAAGTTCAAATTCATAGTCACAGAATAGTCACAGTGAATTAGATGATCCTCCTTAGGGACAATAGTCAATAATATTGTAAGAACTGTGTATGGGGTGAGGTGAATACTAAATTCTTAATGAGCACATAAACGAATACACAACATTGTTAGCCATTAGGGAATTGCAAATTAAAGCCACAATAAGATATCACTACTTATCTACAGGGTCTGGAAGGAGTAACACCTGCTTGAGTGTGGTTGGTAGGATAACAACATGGTTGTAATATTTTATAGTTTTAATTTGAACATTTCACCTAAAATGTCATGTGGTGTGCTTGAGTGTGATATTGTTATGTTACAGAATCATGCTTATGATTTTGTGATAAAAGATTTTGTAATAAAAAGGGGTGTTATTTTGTACTAGACCCTGTATTAGAACAGTTAATTGTTTACTGATGCTCTTTTATTTTAAATGCTTTAAATTATTTTAAATACTGACAGTTCCAAATGTGGCAAGGATATAGAGAAACTGGATCACTCATATCTTGCTGTAACAATGGAAAATGGTACAGCCACTCTGGAAAACAGTTTGGCAGCATCTTATAAAGCTAGACATTCACTTACCAAATGACCCAGCAATCCTGCTCCTGTGTATTTATGGTGTAGAAATGAAAGTTAGATTTACACAAAAAACTGTACATGTATATACATAGATATCTACTTTATTTGCAACAACAAAAACTGAAAACAACTCAAATGTCTTTCAAGCAGGTGAGAGGGTAAGCGAAGTAGTATGCCCATATAAAGGCATACTATGCAGTAATAAAAAGGACTCAATTATTAATACACACAATAACTTGGATATATTTTGAGGGCATTATACTTAGTGAAATAAAAGCCAATCTCAAAAGGTGACATACTATATGATTCCACTTACATAATAACATTCTCAAAATGACAAAATTTTGCTCACAGAGAAGACATAAAAGATTGCTAGGTTAGGTTGAAGTAGATGAAGTAGATATAGGGAACCGATCTGCTTGGCAAATGTAGCTCAGCACTGTCTGAATGCAGACAGGTGTGCATCAGCACACAGGAGCCAAACAAACCCATGGATCAGTTCCCTCATAGGGAATCAGGCCTGCATTGTACCTAGGCTGTCTTGAGGCTTGCTTTTGCTAAAACTCCCTCACCCTGAATTGAGACAGCAAAGGTTTACTGTAATCTGTGCTAAACCTCCCAAGTATGGAGTGTAATCAGTTCAATCACTTTTCCCCTTTGCATTTATAAATGTCCTTCTCTTTGAAGTAATTGGCAACATTCTTTCCTTTGTTATCTATGAAAGGTAACCACCTAAAGCTAACCTGTGCATAGTAAATGAGGACCACCCTTGATGTAATGTACCCAGAGTATCAATAAAATTCTGTTCAGGCAGGGGTTGGGGCCCTCTCTCTCACTTAGAGAGTGGCCGTGACGTCCCTTTTTCTCCACAGGACTTCTGTAGTCTGTGTGATTTGTTTGCAATTCGTAGCAGCCACAGCACACGAACCCCACAGGCCAGAGTCCGCATCAAGTAGGTTTCTATCTTTTTTTGTCCTTGTTTGATTTTTGTATTTGGGGTTGATAGAACAGTTTCTGCATCCTTGATTGTGGTGGTGGCTTCATGAAAAAAAATATGTATATGTATACCTGTATGTATACGTGTGTGTATGTGTGTACATATATAATATATAATGTATATAAAATTTTACAGAATGTTAACCAAAGATTAATAGTGATAAAAAACAATGAGTGCATGTGGAAACTTCATTGATGTGCTGTAGCAAGGTCTATCTCCCGGCTGTGGTCACTGTGCTGTATAGTGTATGGCAGGCAGAATACAGCTTGTCAAAGATGTCTGTACCCTAATCCCTGGGAACTGTGATTGAGATGAGATTATCCTGGATTATTCAGTGGGCCCAATGTCACTACATGAGCCCTTAAAAGCACAAAACTTTCTATCTGGTGGTAGAAAAAGAAATTGCAGATTCAAAGGATGAGAAGAACTAGATACTTGCTGCTGTTTTGAAAAAAGAATGGCCAAGTAGAAAGCATGGGAAGGATCTGGATTCTGCCAACAAGCAGGATGAGTCTGCAAGGAGACTCTTCCCCTGAAGCCTTCAAAGAGAACTGAAGCCCTGGATGACACCTTGATTTTAGCCCTGGAGACTCTGAGCAGAGAATCCAGCCACACCATGTCAGACTTTGAACCTAAAGAGCTAGACAAGGTAAATTTATGCTGTTTTAAGCCACAAAGTCAGTGGTAACTTGTTACAGCCCTAATAGGAAACTAATACAGAGTAATTTTCTACTGGGTGATCTGGGGACATTTGGTAACATCTGGAGACACTTTTGTTTGTCACACCTAGGGAGTGCCACTGGCATCTAATGAGTAGAGACTATGGATGCTGCTAAACATTATATAATGCAGAAGACAGTGCCACTGCCCCCACCCAACAAAGAAGTATCCAGCCCAAAATGTCTAGAGATGAGGTTGAGAGACCCCATACTATGGTTATGCTAGATGTCATTACTGGAGGAAGAGCACATAGAAATCACTATACTATTTTTGAAGCTTCTATATGAACCTAAAATTGTCTTAATATTAAGAATTTTAAAACATATATAAGCATAATCTCAAGGACAATAGTAGGACACATAGTTTCTACAACACTAGAAGCAGGTTAAAAAATAATAGGGTACTTTGGGAATCTTGGGGAAACAGAAAGCTGAGAAGGAGTCAGTAGGGAGGAAAGAGTATAAACAATAAGCAAGAGGAAGGACAATGGCAGATGAAAAGTCCCAGATAAGACCTTCCCTCAGGATCAAATCAAGATCACAAGTTCAAGGGGTACCATACTGAGTGAAGAATCAGAGACGCTAATATGAAAGGAAGCAGCACCAACAGTTCAAATTGGAAGGCCTCCTTCCTCAGTGAGCAGTGAGCTGCAAGGCAAAGGTGTTTGCTGAGAATGAGGGGTACCTGGGAGAGAAGAGCTGTGAAAAAGCTGCTACTGGCAGTCAGAGAAGATCAGGGAGTGGTACTGCTACACTGTGTAGCAGCACTGAGGCTGGGCTGACATGCTACACATTGGCTCCTGAGTTTTCTCCAACAGCGCTCCAGTTTGGGCGTAGACCTATACTGAGCGCTAGAGAGAGGAAAAATGAAAGCTGACATGCTAACTGGGGTCTTCCCAGGATAAGAAAACAAATGATACCAGAGAGATAATGAATTGGGACATCAGGGAAGTTTTGAGAATGCAATGAAAGCAAAGAGAAAGTTCCAGAGGAAAGAGAGCAAAAAGAGCAAAACAATGGTGGATCTGTGGTCAGGGAAAAGGTTGTTCAAGAACTTGAAAGCAGAATATGGAGGTGAGGTCAAAGCTGAGCTGTGTTTCTTATGTCAAATAAAGACAGGAATCACTGATGAGAAGAAAACCATGAGGCCAGGGGCTGTAAAGTAGATTCAGATTCTTACCCATCTTGTTTGCGGTTAGCACATCCACTGGCAATCACAAAACCTGCAGGCAGCTTTCAAGACTTTCTGTACAAGGCATGGTATCTCCCAAGAGAGATCAAGAAAAGACAAAAAGAATCTATGGAGATCTGAAGAAGTTCAAATAAACTCTTAGTCTGTTCAAACTATTAAAAAATACCATAGACTGGGCTACAAACAAAAGAAATTTATTTCTGAAATAAATAAATATAGAAGTCTCAGATGAAATAAATCTGGAGGCTTAGAAATCCAGTATCAAGGCACCCGCACATTTGGTATTTAGTGAGGGCCTGCTTCCTGGTTCATAAATGGCATTCTTCTCACAAGACAAAAGGGGCAAGGAAGCTCTCTGAGGTTCCCTCTATAAAGGCACTAATCCCATTCATAGGCCTCACCCTTGTGACATAATCACCTCCCTAGAGCCCCATCTCCAAATATCATCACACTGGAGATTAGGTCTCCACATAGAAATTTTATATGAATTTTGGGGATAATTCATTTAGTCTATATCACTCCCCTAGTCATAAGAGTGCCCTTTTACTCTCTCTGAAAAGTACTGAATTACTTATCTTTTCTGATTCAGTTCCTTCACAAAGAAGCCAAGACCATGTATTTGACTGCAGTATGTACCAGAGAGGCCTCCCACCTACAGTGGAGGCCAGCATGCCATGGCCCCAGCCTGCCCCCTTCACACAGCCTGTTAGCTTACAAATGATGGTTGCTGATCAAAAAGGTGAATGTAGCTCCACACCACATATCTTCATGACTGGAAAAATCATACTGAACAAGGTAAATGACTGTTTTGAGAGACAGGAAGTATCCAGAGAGGCACATTCAGCATAAGGACATCTACAGGGTTCCTTAAAAGTACAAGGTCTTTCTTACACACCTGGTCCAAAATGATAATGAATCTGCTCAGGAGTTCCCAGTGCCATACATAAAATGATATTACTGGAAAGTCCAGGGGTAGTCTTCTGAAGAGCGTGTCTTCCTGGACCCCAAGGCCAGCAAATAAGACTGCAAATTTTTTTTAAAAAATGCAAAATGATGTCCACAAGAAAGGAAGGGCAGAACCTTGTTGATACAGACCTGTGGCCCCAGGTGGTGCTAATCTTTCCTCCCTGTGGAAGCCCTTCCTATAGTGGGTACACTCTCTTCTGTGACAGAAAAGAGGTGAACATCCAGAGATTGAAGATAGGGCTTTTGGAGGATGCCCACCAAACATTCCTGCTACTAGTAAAGTGGGCATAGTCATAATGACCCACCCTCCATTGCCAAGTGTGTGACTGGCTCAAGAATTGAAATCAATCCAGTGTGAAATGACAGACTAGAAACTCTGGAGCTGAGTCTCTTCCCAGTGTCCTGCAGGGACTAACTGCCTAATGTCCTACAGAGATTAAGTGCCCCCACCCAGACCCTGGTCTTAGCTCTCTTCTTTCAAGGCCTTGCTGCTCCAGCTTTGCCTTGGCCTCTGTGAGCTTCCTGATATCCTCCCAATAAGTTCATGATCTTTTGCTTGCGTTAGCTGAGCAGGCTTTTGTTGCTGGAAGAGAAATTAATAAAAAGCAGTCCAAAATGGCTGTTTTCCCTTCTCTCTAGAGAATGTGACATCAAGCCAGGCTCCACCCACTGTCAACAAAAAATGATGTCATACAGGTCGCCATCAGAAGGCCAAAACAGGCACTAAAATCACAAGGGAAGTGGGCATCATCTAAAGACTAAGAGAGACAGAAGGGCCTGGAAAGAGAAACAGAAATGCAAGGGCGAGAACAGAGCACAATGAACAGGCAGCCCCTTCATTATTCAATTACTCACTCTGTAAATTGAGAATTAATGTTCACGGGTTCTGGTGAGTGATATAATTACAATTTAAAAAGGGCCATTAATCATCAGCTTGTTGTTCACTGCCTTGCCAGGAGCCTCTTGCTTTATGAACACCAATAAAGATTTGAGCCCACCCAGGGATGCCAAAAAAATAAATAAATAAATAAATAAATAAAGAGCCACAAAAGGATTAAACACACAGATGAGTATGACCACCAAATCCCAGCCTTCTCTGGTCCTTCTGTGTTCCAACTCCCCTGACTAGGCTCGGTCACACAGGGTCTCTAAATCTGTTTCTCATTTCTGTGACATTCCTCCAACCTTCCCCAAGTCTCCACCTACTGAATAGTGCCCCTCCCCTTCACAGCTGATGAAAACAACAGGGCTTCCTAAAGTTGTGCACACTGAAAGGAAAGAAAAGATCTTGTGGCCTCTAGCTCTCTACTCTACAGGATTATAAAGGAAAGAGTAGAAAAAAGGAGTTGAGTGAGAAAAGGACAGGAAAGAGAAAAGAACAACAGAGAAGCCGGAGATGATGAGACTGGAAAGACTGGGCTCTCAACATGTACACAAGAATGCCAACTCGGGCTCTGAAAACAGGGCAAGCCAGCATCTTCTAAGTACCAGCATCTCCTGTCCACTCAAGCACCCCCTCTCCAGTTCTAACCAGTTGGCTGATGACCAGCTGCTTAATCGGACTCCAAGAGAGCAGGCAGTCTAGGAGGGAGCGGAGGCATTTTTGGTTTCTTCTAACAGGAAGACTGGAACAAAGAGTTCTCACAAAGGATATTAAGTCCCAGGGGAGAAAAACTTCAAAAGAAGAAAAACTCTGGGATCTAGTCCTACTGCATAAAACTTGGGGCAAGAATGAGTATTTGTGACTCCACACTGCCAGTGCTTCAGGCCAAATCAGTTACTGCTTTCAGTTCTTGAGCTCAGAAATGAATGTGCAACCTGAGACTTCTCTGAGCAAGAACATCTGTCTTAACTCTTCCAATGGCATCCCTATAAAGTCCTGCAGCAGATACTGTGCACTGGCCATCCATGGCCATTCCCACAAGGCTGCTAATTTCCCAGTTTTGTGGAAAATGGATGCCTGTAATCTCAGGAAAGGCACGCCCCTTTGCAAGCCTTTGGGAAAAATTGTGACAGACCTAAATCAACCACGAACCAAGCTTTCATGGTAATCCTAGCCTCCATTGCAGTGATTGGTCTGAGATGGTCATACATATGAGTTCCAGCCAAACAAATACATGTAAATCACTGGACAAAAGTCTTGCCTAAATGAAGAAAGAGATCCATGACCCTACCCCTTTCTGCTTGAGACTCTGGTGTGAGGACTGGATGCCCAAGACTGAGAGGGATGCTGGTTGGAGGACTGGATGCCCATGACTGTGAGAACCATTGTTGAGGACTAGATGCTCATGACCAGGGAGGGACACTGGTAAGAGGACTGGATGCCTGTGACTGGGAGGGACAGTGGTGTGAGGACTGGATGCCCATGACTGTGAGGAACACTGGTGAGGACTAGATGCCTGTGACTTGGGAGGGACACTAGTATGAAGACTGGATGCCTGTGATTGGGAGGGACACTAGCATGAGGACTAGATGCCCATGACTAGGAGGGACGCTGCTGTGAGGACTAGAAGCCCATGACTGGGAGGGACAGTGGTGTGAGGACTAGATGCCCTGTGATTGTGAATGTAAGGCCACAAAACTGTGGAAAAGCTACCTTATCTCAAGCACCATTGGGCCAGTCTTCTTTTAGAGGAAGACAATATTTGCTTGCATGTTTAAGCCTCTCGTATTGGATGTTCTTTTTCTTTCAGCCAAAAGCAGTCCTAATCCACACACAGTAGTACTGCCTAGGAGCATAGCCTTTTAACATGCCTTTCAATATATTAAATGTCTGAGACATCACTACAGAAATAGGGATAGTCAAGGGTCACAGGCAAACAACAGACTACCTAAGACCAAGAACTATCTTCAAGACAAGGGAGATCCAAGCAAAGACAGGAACCATTTGTGTGAAGCAGTAGTAAAAGATCACATAGGAAGATTTTTTAGTATATGCATCAACAACCTCTGAACAGATATATAAGAAATCAGTAAGTTTTACCCCAATGCAGGGAACCAGGTGGCTAGAGGAACAGAGTGAGGGCCTTTTTAGTGTATGCCTTTTGTACTTTTTGGTTTTGAGTCATATAAGTATATCATCCATTCAAAAATAAAAATAAAAAGTGAAAAAATAAATAGAAAACAAAGGTAAACCCTCCCTTAGGTGTTTCCCTAACTTTCATTATTCAAGGATACCCTACTGAGTTTAGCAACATCTGTGTATTACCTTATTTAATATTTTTTTAAAAAATCTATCTTTGCTTTTTTCCTTAAATTGATTTTAAAACTTTACGTAACTAGCAAAAATGGAAAATCATTATCACTTGCAATTAATAGAAGCTACACATAAAAGTGGATACAATGAAAATAAAACTTTCTTAAATTCTGATAGCTAGACCCCCAAAACTTTTGAGATAGACATGTAAACTCCATTAAAAAGGACTAGATACCTTGTGACTGTGAGGGATATTGGTATGACTACTGGATGCCCCGTGACTATGAGGGATGCTGATGTGAGGACTCGATGCAAACATAAAAGCATCATATTGAGACTTTATTTTTTAATAATCAGAAGTTAAAACTGAAAAGGAAAATCCTTTTCAGTAATCCCTGTACAATTTGCTTATTACAGTATTAGCGATGTAAGCTCATTTGCAGGGTCTGGGACACCCTTGAGAATCAACAGGAGATATGTTTTCTCATGCTCTCATTAATCAGGTCTCTATTGTTCTCTCTGATTTACTCAGAAGTCCAGTATATATTAGACACTGAGCTGGATGCTGAAAGGAATAGAGACAAATAAGACATGACTTTTTCTTTCCCTAAGCAGTTTATAACCTAGTGAGGCAGGAAAAAAAACAGAGAGCCAAGGACGGGAGAAGAATGGTGCATCTGAGCAGCAGCCCAGGCCTCCTCTCTGCACCTTGCTCTCACAGCCTGCCCACCCTGCTGCCTGCTCAACCCCCCAGAACACCTTCCACCAAGGCCGCCTCTGTGAATTCCGACTTGAACAAAGGCATCAGGCAGGTCTACTACATGTCCCTACCTCAGGGGGATAAAATCCAAGCTATCTATATCTGGATCGATGATACTGGAGAAGAACTGTGTTGTAAGACCTGGACCCTAGACAAGTGTATAGAAGAGTTGCCTAAATGGAGTTTTAATTTTTTTTAATCCTCACCCAAGGATATGCTTATTGATTTTAGAGAAAGAAGGAGAGAGACATCAATGCAAGAGAGAAACCTCAATCAGTTGTCTCCCACATGCACCCCAACTGGGGGATTGAACCCACAGCCTAGGTATATGTCCAGACCAGGAATTGAATCCATAGCCTTCTGGTGCATGGGACAATGTTTCAGCTGAGCCACTCAGCCAGAGCACACCTGGAATTTTGATGGCCCTAGTTCTTTTCAGTCTGAAGATCCCAACAGTAAATTTTATCTTGTCCCTGCTGACATGTTTTGGGACCCTCTCTACAAGGACCCCAACAAGCTGGTGTTCTGTGAAGTCTTCAAGTATAACCAAAAGCCTGTAGAGACAACTGTAAATGGATAATGGTCATGGTGAACAATCAGCACCCTTGGTTTGGAATGGAGCAGGAATATACTTTTGATAGCACCCCTTTGGTTGACCTCCCAGTGGCTTCTCTAGGCCCTACTACTGTGGTGTGAGAGTAGACAAAGACTATGGCAGAAATATTATGGAGGCTCACTACCAGGCCTGCTTGTATGCCAGTGTCAAAATTGTGGGGACAAATACCAAGGTCATGCTTGCCCAGTGGGAACTCTGTATAAGGCCCTGTGAAGGAACTGATATGGAAGATCATCTCAGGGTGGCCCACTTCATCTTGTATTGAATGAGTGAAGACTTTGGAGTCACAAAAACCTTTTATCTTAAGCCCATTCCTGGGAAGTGGAATAGTGCAAGCTGCCTCACCAACTTCATTACCAAGGCCACATGAGAGAAGAATGGTCTAAAGCGCACTGACTCCAGCAAGAGACTAAGTTAAGTGGCACCAGTACCACATGTGATCCTACAGTCCCAAGAGGGGTTCTGACCAATGCCCATTGGTGAACTAGATTCCACAAAATATCCAATATCAACAACTTTTCTGCTGACATGGCCAACCACACCACTAGCATCCACACTCCCTGGACTGTCGGCCAGGAGAAGAAGGGTCACTTTGAAGATAAGACTGCTGCCCCTCTGCCAGCTGTGACCCCTTTGCAGTGACAAAAGCCCCCTAAACAAAACTGGGGATGAGCCCTTCCAGTACAAAAGCTAAGTGTACTAGACTTGCAACCAGTGAACCCCTTCTAATTATTCATCCTGCTCCCACTCCTACCCTCTTCAATTGTCACAATAGCTGTAACTCAAAAGGTAGAATATCTTTTTTCAAAGGGTAGAGGTCTTTTTTTATGCCTCATGCCCAATTAATATCTCTTGCTTTCTTTGGCCAGAATAGAGAGGTCAAGTTCTTAATCTCTTCACTCATACACACCCTTTTTTCCCCCATCACTAAAACTTTTAATGCATTAGGGTGTGTGGCAGCAGGGAAGAGGCATAGCCATTGTTTCCATTTAATCAGGTGTGTTTGCCCAATAGGTGTAGCTATATAGACAGTAAGCATTTGTGAAGGGAGGGGAAGGACTTAGTCTTCATGGTAGCTGAAGGGAGTGGGAGTAGTGGAGGGCTTACTTTGCGGTTATTTTTCCCCTCTTGGTGGGAAGTTCCATTTCTTAAAAGGTTATAATCAGTTTTGTAATAAAAATGAGAATCAGGAGCAAGGAAAGGGTGGGAAGAGGCAGGAAAATGCTCTCTTACCCTGGTGTGGTGCTTCTCTTGCCTGGGGCTAAATGCCCTCACTTGAAAACAAGCTCAGTATAAAGGGATGGGATGGATAGCCCTGCCTTAGAAGAAAAAGTTCTTATTGCTTGGTTCTCCATTTATAATATGAAGCAAAGTAATATTTTTATATTTAAATGCAAAAACAAAAATTATATATACAGGTATGCAGATATGTGTGCTTTTTCTAAAGGAGAAAACCCATTCTGGTCACTGAGAGCCAAATTTGAACAAGTAGTCTGATTAGAAATAAGAATCTCCTTTTGAGTGGGGGTATGGGTGAAGATGCTTGAAAAGTTGGCTGTTTGGGGCTGTTACCCCCTTGTTACCACTTAAGGGTTTCACTGTACCCTGTCCACCCTTCTAAAAGGCGTGGACACTGGTTAGGAGGACATTATAGCAGCAGTCACTGAGCTCTGTAGCTTTGTTTTAAAGACCTACATGTACATACACACAGGGTCTTAAAAATATGAGACGGCTGGTCAACTTCAGCATGTTACTGACATGAGGGTATCAGGGTTATTTTCTGGTGGAACTAGTGTGTCACAAAAGCAGGTCTTTTAATATATTAGACATTTTTTAAAAAGGAAAAGGGAAGTTTAGATTTTAATCATATTTGTAGGGATTTAAAGCCTTTGTTTTACAGAATTGCTTATTTGCTTCAACTGTTTCCTTTCCACCTTTGCTCTTTGAGGAAATGGGGACAGGACTGTAGTCAATACACCTGTAATTGTTTATCCTGGTGTCTGTTCTGAGTGTGAACTATTCCTTTTCTTTGTTAAGATTCCTAGGGAGCTATTTTTTTCTTTCATAATGAAAAACAAATCCCACCTCCATCCAAGCAGAACACAGGCCTAAGTGTAAGAGCTAAAACTATAAAACTCTTAGAAAAAATATATGTATAAATATTCGGGACCTGAGACATGACATCAAAAGCAAAAGCAACAAAGAAAAAATAGCTAAATTGGACTTCAGAAAAATTAAAAACTTCTGTGCTTTAAAGGATACCATGAGGTCCATCCATGCTGTTGCAAAATGTAACATTTCCTTCTTTCTTATGGCTGAGTAGCATTCCACTGTGTAAAGAGAGTATTTTGCTAAATGAAATAAGCCAGTCAGAGAAAGACAAATACCACATGATTTCACTCATATGTGGAATCTAATGAACAAACTAAACTAACAAACAAAGTAGAAACAGATTCGTAAGCTGTCAGAGGGGAGCAGGTAGGGTGGCTAGGTGAAAAAGGTGAAGGGATTAAGTAAAAAAAAAAA
>VMDR010018299.1:0-19290 GCA_007922815.1 Macrotus californicus | reverse complement strand
AGAGTAAGTCTCCCTGCTCCGGGGAGAGAGGCCCGGAGTCCTCCAGAGAAAGCCCATCCCACCTGCTTCTCGGTCCCCCCAGACAACCTGCTCCAGAGCAGCCCGTCCCAAAGGAGGGGGACTCTCTGTGGGAGAGAGGCAGGGGACAGATGGAGGGGCGTGCGAGACGGTGTCCTGACACGCACAGATGTGCAAATGCCAGATTCAAACGTAAGCTGAATGTAATTACTTGGTTAATTAAATATTGACTTTTAACTCAGAAAGTGATTAAAACAAGCTGCAGAAAAGACTGGCCAGAGCGGAGAGGGGGCAGGGAATGAGTCAGAACTTTCAAGAACCGGGATAAGGAGGATGAGGATTGTCAAAATGAAGGTCTTCACTGTCACACTGTGTGTAGGCACCTACTATGTGCAGGGCTGGGTGTGGCGTTCCGAATCCCGGCAGGTGGAGAATTTCGGACAGATGTCACTGTGCCAAACGAATTTTTTGCGGGTGTCTCCTTACTCTTTTTCCACCTAAGGCTGAATCTTTCTTCCAGGCTGCCCTCAAAGTGGACTGACAGCTTTTGGTGCCCAGGAACCGGGCTCTGTTCCTCAGGTCTCCCTGGAGCCAAACTCAGTGCCTGGAACCACGAGGCGCTCCACTAATGCTTGCAGAACGAATGAATGAACTACTACAAAGGATGTTTGTTTTTTAAAGTGCACTTCGAGAAATCGCAGCCACACTTCTAAAACCCGCAAGAGCCTCAGGAGGGGGGCATACTTCTATAAGGCTTTGGGAACTGGTTCTGACCCAGCCTGCGAGGGAGTTTGCCTTTTCGGCGTCTGCGAGTTCCCAGTCACTCCCAAGCTCCGCTCCACCGCTTTCCCGTGTCCTGCCCCCGACAAGCCCCACGTGGTCTGGCTTCAGATCGGCTTGTTGGGTCTAAACTTAAAGGGGTCAGGGAGGCCATCCCCCTGCGGCTGGCGGGCTCAGACGCGCTTTTCCCGGGGCCTCGAGGGCTCCGCGTGGCGCGTCCTCAGGTCAGGGGCGAGGTGGGAAGTACCCAGGCCGCTAGCGGGGTCAAACGGGTCATCCCCCCCGGGGCCCACTGGCGCCGGAGCCTCCGTCCCACCTCCGCGCGCCGAGCTGGGGCCCGACCGGGCGGTCCGAACCAGTCCCGGCTCACCTGGGCTGCGCTGGCGGCCGCTCTCATCCGGGAGCAGGCGCCGGCCGGGGGGAACCCCCGCCCCGCCCACCTGGCCCCAGCACCCCACTTACCGGCGCTCACGGCCTCGGCGGCCTCACCCGGCGCGGGGCGCCTCCGCCTCTGCCGCAGCCCGGCCGGGCCGCGGGGCGCTGGGGACTCCGCGCCGCCGCCGCTGCTGCTGCTGCTGTTGCTGTTGTTGCTGCTGCTGCTGCTGCCGCCGCCGCTGCTGCATCCTCAGCGAGTGCGGCTGCTGCTCCTCCTCCCGCTCTCCGCCTCCGCCCGTCCCTCCGCCCAGCGGCTCCGCCGCTGCCACCGCCCCCGGCCCCAGCCCCGGCGCGCCGCCCTCGCCAAAGTCCGGGTCCGCGCCCCGCCCGGGCCAGTCTCCCATCGCCCCGGCCGGCCGGCAGCGCTGCCCGAGCCAGCCCCTTGGCACCGCGCGGCCCGGCCCCCCGCCCTCCTGCCCGCCTCCTCGCGGGGGGAGGCGAGCGCGCGCCGGGGCGGGGGAGTGCTAGACTCGGAGCCGCGGGCGGCGGGAGCCGGGGACCGGGGACCCCGCCGCGGCGCCCTCCCTAAGTCCCCTTCGCGCGAGCCTTTTACCTCTGGCAGGTGGGACGCGCGGTCCGCCGGGCTCGGCCCTGCTGCCCCCTGAGCACGTCCCCGGCGCCTAAGTCTGGCTCCGGACGGGGCAGCGGCGGGGAACTGTGGTCCGGGCAGCTCTCGGCCTCTCAAAGCCGCGGGACCCGCTGGCCGCGCTCCCGGCGCCGAGCGCGCACCCTCGCCGGGACACAGGCGCACACTCACCCGGCACACTCGCTCCCGCTCGCCTTTGGCGGAGAGTTGAAACAGCTGTGAGATTCGCCCAGGAGCTGGAAATGAGGGAGGGACGCGAGCCAGAGCCTTGCGTGCGAGTGCGAGTGTGTGTGTGTGTGTGTGCAACACACAAACGGGGGTGGGTGGGAAGCATCACTAATAAATCAATTATCGCAATAAAGTCAGAAGGGCCATCGATCAGGTTCACTTGGCTGTTAACGAAGAGAATCCTTGCCTCTTTTCTGCTTTTTTTTTCTTCTTCTTCCCCCTCTGAGCTGGAGGGAGCCAAGTGTCCCGCAGGGCTTGAAACAGCCCCGCTGGGGGCTCCCCTCGTAAAGACACGTTAATAAATGTTTTCTTTTATCTGCTTTCAGAGCGCTCGCCTGGGTCTGAAAACACCGACCGCCCTTGCTGGAAGAGCTGCGCTCACCTCTAACTACACACTTGCCTTTGGAGGCGCGGGCTCGAGGAGGGCCCTCAGCTAGATCGCGGGGGGAACTGCCCACGCGGCCGGGACCTTCCCACGCGCTCGGGAAACTCCCCGAGACTTTAACTTGAGCTGAAGCGAAAACAGCCGCGTTGCCCAGAAGTGGTCCGGGAACAGGAAAGAATGGAGAGCCGGGCTTCCTCCCACAGGAGAGGAATTCGACTCAAGGTGGCGCTGTCTACCGCGGTTTCCACTGTCCCCACAACCCTGGAGGGACGGAAGTGGGGACAGGACTGACGACTGGCCAGCGTGTGCAAAGAGCCTGCAGAGCACCAACGGGCAGCTGCAGAAAACACAGCTGAATAGCTAAGGGGAAGCAGACCTTGTGGTCGCTAGATGTTCTAGTAGGCAGCAGTAACTTATTTAAATGTACCGTGGTCAATTGTAGGGTTAGACCCAGGTTACAGATGTGGAGACCCAGTCACAGAGGAGTTAAATCATGATGAATGTAGGATTTGAACCCAAGAAACTTGGCTCCAGAGTTATGTTCTTAAAAAGGCCATTGCTATTTTTTTCAGCCCAGCATCTCCTTTCTCTGGTGTAGGCTTTTTTTCATGCTAGTTCCGGTTGTCATGTTTAGTAAATAAAAATGGACAGCGGTCTCTGGGATATACTTACATAAAAACACTCTGTTTATCTGGAATTCAAATTGAGTGTCCGCAGGACCTGGTGGGGGTCTCTGCATTCCCCCAGCCATAATCTCCTTTAGCCACCCCTAATCAATTTACCGTCTAAATAAATCAGAAAAACCTGGAACTTGCTTTTCCAAATTAGATTCTGGTGCTGGCTTTCAGTACCCCTGAGGTGGCTGATCTACCTTCCCTGAGCCTTGGCACAAAGTGTCAGGCTTGCTTCTTCACCATCACCCACCAAAATATAATGGGGACCCCCTTCCCTTCTGCCTCATCTCTGCGGAAGGAAGGGCACACTCGTGGTAAAGCTTCTTGTGCAGCGCTGTTCAGCAGGAGTGTGAGGCCGGCCGTGTGTGAAGTGTAACATTCTCTGGTAGCTGCACGCACACGTAAAAAGCAGCAGGTGATATTAATTTTAATGATACAGTTCATTTAACCTCGGATGTCCAGAATATCATGTCAACATGCCATCAAAATGAACATTATTCACGAGACAGCCTTTGTTTCTAAGTCTTTGGAATCTGGTGTGTGTTTTATACTCACAACAGCTCTCAAAATTTGGGCCAGCTGCACAGTGCTGCATGTCTCCTCAGGCTCTGTGGTCCCTGCCGAGTGCGCCCACCAGGTTCCTCACGTGATCCTCTGAACCCTCAGTGTTCCAGGAAAACTGAGAAAGCAAAGGGATTGGTCCAGGTTCCAAAGTTGGCGAGTGGGATTGGAACTCATGGGAGGCTGTGCCTGGCTTTGGGACATGTGTCCCCCTGGGGCCACAATTTCCCAGCTGGGGCCTGAGAGCCCCATGGGGGTGCCTCAGGGACCTGGAGTACAGGAGGCAGGTGCGACCTGCCTTTTGCTTGCTCTTTATGTTGAATGGTTCTGGACAATACTTCAGAGGAGGGGGGATTTCCACCACAAAAAAAAGGTTCAAAAACACACAGCCTTCCTTCGGGCCTCAAGTTCACAAACACGGTCCTTTCTTCCCTGTCCGGGCTCTGCCTGCAATTTTCTCCTTTGTCCCTCTCTCCTCGTCAGGTACCCAGTCATGGAAGGGCTGCTCACTATCCCCTACGTGGGGCCGCAGGCGGGACGGAGATGATGTCATCTGATTATCTTTTTGGATATTTATTCTTTCCGCTGCTGCTGGTCAAAGACCAAACATGGCGATGTTTGTGTTTTGCCCCCGATTCTTTGTTTGGGGGGAGGTGATAGATCTTGTGTGTGTCTCTTTGTGCATGTTTACCCGAGTGCATGTGGGAGCCTGTGTGCGCGTGCTTCCTGTGGACGAGGCTGTGGATCAGGTTTCAGGTCAGAACTTAACTCCTGTGGATCAGGTTTCAGGTCAGAACTTAACTCCTCAGCTCAGACACTCTTTGGGTTGGAGAGTCTGCAAGGCACTCTCTGGCCACATTTCTTTCTCGTAATTCACAGTGAACCCCGTGGTCCTCTGGGGCCCAGCCTCCGCCTGAGTTTTCCAGGTTCTGTCCAGGCAGGTGGGGCCCCATGTGGGAGCTCAGTGACTGCCTGGGAGATGAGAGGGACTGTGGGGGCTTGGATGTCCTCCAGCCTGGGAAGTCGCTCAGCCACGAGAACTCAGAATTCAGTGGGGCCTCAGCAGAATTCTCAGGAGCCTGTCCGTCTCCACCCACACCGTCTGGGATGGACTTTCTCCTCTTGTGTCGCTTGTCTCCCTGATGGCCTCTCTCAACCAGGATCATCCTGCCTGGATAACCATGTCTTTCAAGCCACTCTCAACTTGTCACCTCCTTGTCGGTTTGACCTGGAGGGGACCTTTCTCTTGATACCTACCCACCTCGTTTCCGTCTTCTGCCAGGTCCTTGCCGCCCTCTGTGCAGATTGCGCATCTGGGTCTGTCTCCCTTGCCATGCCAGAAGGCTGTTCTAGTTTCTGAACTCCCATGCCACAATGAAACCAAAAAACTATTCCTGCTGCTTGTTTCTTTCTCTCCCTCAAGAGGCTGAAACTCAACCTGAGGGTGCCCCCACTTCTGGCTGCACTTGGGTGGGAGTAGGTGGGAGTTTACCCCGGTTGCAATTGTCAAACTTTCATTGTGTCTCAAACCAACTGGCGTGTGAAGGAGAAACGTTCAGGTAGGAACGTGGCTGCAGACGGCGGGCCCGGGAATGTGAGCCACAAAGCCAGGGCTCCGGTGCCCTAAGGACCCACTCGGGTTTGGCTGTAACTTGCTTTTCTCTACAAACGCAGAAGTGGCTGCAGAATCACCCCCAAGGATTTGGGATCAAACTTCCCCGTTCCTGAGTGGGGACAGTTTTGCACAGGTTTTTAAAATACACGTCCCAGAATCATCCATAACATCATACATTTGTGGTTAATTCTGCTGAGTTTTTACTTATGCCCAGCTGTCTCGTTGGTAGAAATGCAGTTGCATTAGGGAAAAGCTGTTTATACTTCTTGAGATATTGTGATAACGAAAAATAGCACCATAAACCTCCATTAAATGGAAAGAACATTAATTGTGCTCCGCGCTGCCTCCCTGGCCGGCGCACTGATACCGACACGCTTTCCTTCAGCAAGACAGGGCGGCTTGTCTCTGCAGCACGGTACCCGATCCCCCCTCTAATTACACATAATTGTAGAGTCTAATTTATTTTAACGCCCGACGCCTAAAAGTGCACATTCATGAATCAAGGGTCAGATCAGGAGGTAGGAGAATTATAAGCCGGTATAATTGCAGCCTCCTGGGGGCTGCTGAGGGGTGATCTCAAAGAACTGTGATGTTTATTCTGAATTCTTACAAAGGAAAGACAGTCGGTCTGCCTCCAGTTAAGAAAACAGGGAATGCTGACCCTTTGTCTCGTTGCTTCACCATTCACCGATCGTTCTGCTTTGGACAAGTGAGCAAGAAAGGTTAAACGTGTGAGAATTCTGTGTGTGATGAAGCACACAAGCAGAGTTGGTGCATGGGTCACTGAGTGTTAAAATGAGTAAGGCAGCCCCAGCAGCCCACAGGGCTTCTGGCTCTTGGGTGGACGTTAGTTTGCTAAAAGGGAAAAGCAGGGGCCATTGGGCCATATGTGCAATTCAGTTTAGTCTCTGTGACGACACATCTGTTTTTATGATTGTCTCCTGGAGAAATCGCTTTTGAGCTTGGATTGTGATTAATCAATTGTGATGAATGGCGGCGGTGACTCAGGGAAAGTGGATTGATGACTTCGTGCTGCCCCACGGCTGGAGCTCTAACTAACCTGGACTCGGCCCCTGGCCGGCTGGCTGCTGACTCCTTCGCTGATCGGCTGGGGTCTCAGTTTTCTCATCTTGAGAATGGGGATGGTACTGAGGACAGTGCAGGTTGTCATGTGGCTTATGTGTGATCGGTGAAGGTAAAAACACAGGCTTGGAGGCCTGGCTGGAAGCTGCACAATGGGCACTTATTGAATCAGAAATGGAAAGAGGCTGTCATGGGCCTCTAGAGGGTCTCCTCCATCATCTACAAAACCTGGCTGAGAAAATCCAGGGCCGGTGTGGCGAAGATGGCAAAGCGGCAAGATCAGGTCATGTCCAGGCTTAGAACAACCCCGGCTTGGATGGAAACCCACATTCCTGAGCAGGACCGCAAAATCTACGTGACCCTGCCCCTGCCCACCTCTCTACCTCTTTCTTGGCCCTCTTCTATTTTTATTATGAAAATTTCACAAGGAATATTTAAAATATAGTACAGTGGATATGCTATAGCCTCAACCTGGTTGCTGATGTTGTGCCATGTGCGCTTTACCTGTTGCTGAACCATTTGATGGGAAGTCGCAGACATTGTGGCGCACCCCCCTCAAGGACATGAGTGAGCATCTCCTAGAATGAGCTATTCTTTCAGGTGGCGTCCGCATCGTTATCACACCCACAGACACGAACACTCATTCTATAACCACCTCCCAGCTTGCTCATGTCAACAGACCTACAAGGGTGCCTTTCGTCTTTGTTCCTCAAGCCCTTTCCTGCCTCAGGGCCTTTGCACTCGCTCTGCTCCCTCCCCAGAATATGCTTTTCCTAGATTTTGCTTTGCCAGCTCCTTTTGGATCTCAGCTTAAATGTTACCTGCCTGAGACTTCTCCCCTATTTTCCCTAAAGATGTTCTCTGTTCTACCTCCCTCTCTCTCTTCGCCATTTTATTGTTTTCCTCTGACAGGCCACTTTTTGGTGTCTGTGACCACGGTCCGTTTGCCCTTCCTTACCCCCACCCCGCCCTAGCTGCAGGAGAGCAGAGGCTGTGTCTGCTCTGTTTGCTGTATTAGCTCCAGTGCCCAGCACACAGAGGGTATTCAGTGGGCGTTTGTTAAATCAATCAATGAATACCCCTGTGTGCAATGTTTTCAAACAGAAGATGTGGCAAAATGAAGTGATTAGGACCCCAGTGTTAGAGACAAATCCATGGGGGTTAATCCCAGTGCTACTGCTGACCAGCTGTGTGTCCCTAGTGGCCTCTGTCCCTTAAACTTCTCTGCCAAATGAGGACAAAGACCACTGTCTCTACTTCCTAGGGTTGTTGTGAGTTATTCATGAGGTTATGTACGAAGTACTGAGGACAGGGCCTGGCACATAACCATCAGCCTTCCTTGTACAGTTGTAATTAAATTAAGTCAGCTAGCCAGAGGCCTGTGATTTTAAGCACCACTGGGCACGCACAACCGTCTCCAAGCACAATGCCCTGTGGACAACTTGGAAGCGCAGATGTGGCCGCATTATTGGCCACATGCTGCCCTGTGAGAGGCCAGCCAGGTCAACACTGGCCTGGAAAAGGCTCGGGTTATTTACAGCGGGCATCTGGGCTGATGCGTCCGGGCCCAAGGTTAAATATGGTGACCCTCACTTCTGAGACCGGCCCTTGGAGGCTCACACAGAGGCGGAGGCAAGGGGACCTGGAGAGGAGGGGGCAGAAGCAGACCCTTCGCCCTGTGGGAGAGTGAGCCCAGAGGCATGGACTGTGACTCAGCAGGTCCCCTCCTACGCCCTGTCTGCTTGGTCTGACTGTTACGAATTTTTACCTTGTTACTGGCCTGTAGGGGCATGTAGGGAAATATGTTTTTCAGCTGAAGTTGCAATAAAAATGAGGTAGGAAATCAAGAAAATTGCTGGAAATTTGGATAACATTGCATCTAACTGGAGATAAAATGGGGTAGTCTGTCCAGAAGAGTGGTTTGGAATTTAGATATTTGCTTTTTCAGGGAGAAGGGAGGGGTGTTTCTGTCTGTGCAGCTTTTATAACGGGAATGCTGCTTTCATTTGATGAAGTGATCCCTGCCCTATTTTCAATCTCTGAGCCTCTGATGGAATGGCTTTGACGTCGTGTTCCAGGTTTGGGCATGTGACTCAGACCTGGCCAATCAGCGCATTCCATGCTCTGACCAGTGATTGGTTCAGATGTGGGCACACCATCCATTTCGAGCCAATGGGAACCAGACCTGGGATTTCATTTGCTCTATTGAGTGGCAAGAGCTTTCTTTCCTCTGGATTTGAACTGGGCGATCATTGAAAAGCCAGCAGAGCTCACACGTGGTCCTGGAAGTGAAGCAGGAGCAGGGCCATGAGGTAGATGACATGTATTGTGATTCTAAAGATGGCCAAGCACTGCTGCCCTCCTGGTACGCAGGCCCTGTAGAATTTCCTCCTCTGGAGGGGGGGCAGGACTGTGGACACGATGGATTTTGCTCTCGTGATGAGGTTAAGGGGAAGGGATTTTGCAGATGTATTTAAGTCCCCAAATCAGTAGAGTTTAAATGAATCAAAAGGGAGAATATCCTGGGTGGGCCTGACTCAATCAGGTGAAAGTCCTTAAAGGGGACTGGGCCCTTCCAGGAATCAGAGGTGTTTCAGCTGGCCTTGTAAGGGCAAACGGCCCTCTCGTGGGGCAGGCCACTTGGCAGGAAGTGGCCTCTGCCAGACAGACAGCAAAAAAGCGGGCGTCATTCTACCGAAACCATAAGGAACTGAATTCTCCCACAGCCAAAGAGTATGGAAGAGGACCCTGAGCCTGAGACAAGATCACAGCATCAGCCACCTTCAGCCAAGGACACTGAAATCATCCTTGATTTCAGCCTGCGGTGACCCTGAGCAGAGAGAACCCAGCCAACCCACAGCCAGAATTCTGACCCAGGGGAACTGTTAGATGATACATTTGTATTGGTTTAAGCTGCCAAGTCCATGGCACTTTGTTATGCAGCAACAGAAAACTAATATGTGTGTGAACACCTAGGTCAAGCCGTACCTGAAGCCACAAGATAACACGGAGATTTTCAACTATGTAAGCCAATAAGGCCACCCCTTCCCTCCTTTTTACTCTTAAGCCTGTTTTCTAGCAGAAATCCCGGGATGGCATTCCACTGACCTGGCTTATTTCACTCACTTCTCCCTGAACCAGTCGCGAAGCCTGGGGACATGGCACACGGTGCTGCAATTGGCTCCGTCTGGGCCATAGGCCTGTGAGCTTATGTGGCTTGCCATCATTTCATAGGTGTCTACACCTTGACCCTGAGGATACAGACTGCTGTCCGCAGCCTCTGCCTCCTTCCTGGTTCTGGCTTGGTGGCTGTGGAAAGTGGGAGAGGCCAGAGAGCATCATGCATGGTCTAGGCCAGGAGTTGGTAGGCTTTTCACGTCAAGGGGCAGAGGGTAAAGAGTTCAGGCTTTGTGAGGTCTTCTTTGTCACATAGTCTTCTTTGTTTCTTCTTCTTCTTCTTTTTTTTTACATCCCTTTAAAAACGGAAAAACCATTCTCAGCTCATGGGTCATACAAACACAGACCAGATTTGGCTTGTGGGCTGTGATGTCCAGAGCCCTGGTTTAGGGCATGAACTCAAATCCAGTCCCCTGCCTCTTACAAGACTGGAGACCCTGGGCCAGGGGCTTTATCCTCCTCTGAACCCTGGTTTCCTTACCTGGAGAGCAGGGATAACACGAGTACCAGCCCCAGAAGGCATCTGTGGAATGAAATGAAGTGATGTGTGATGCCGTCAGACAGTGTTTGCGTCGGGGTCTGGGATACGTGTTATTCGTAGGGGTAATCATTAATCATGATTCTGTCCCCCCACCCTGTGATTTGAAATCAACTGAGAAACAGATTTAAGGGTCTGGCAGGTGTAGATGACCTTGGCCGTGTTTCTTCTGATAAAGCCAGATTGCATTGGGTTGGCCGAAAAGTCCGTTACGGTTTTCCATAAAATAAAAGACACATTTTTCATTTTCACCAACAACTTTATTGATTTGGAGATTCTGAGTATGTTGACTATCTCCCACTATTGGCTTCCAGTGGACGGAGGCCAGAGGTGCTGCTGAACACCTTCCAGTGCATAAGACAGCCCCGCAGCAAATAATTATTTGGCCGAAATGTCAGTAGTGCCAAGAAACTTCGCAAACCACTTCTGACACGTTCAATCAGTCACAGCGCCTTCTCCATACACTGCACACATCTTTCTTTTTGTATTTCACTTGCGTTTTTACCTTCCTTGAAATAATAAAGCATTATATGCTGAAAATGTTGTGTATCTTCTTCCACCTTCAATATTAAAATGGATGCACAAAATTCACCAGTTATGGTAGGTTTTTTAAAAAATGCACGCTGATATGACAGCTGTCACAATACAATCTAAGAAAATTATTTCAAATGAAGTTCAAGACAACTAAGCACTGCTAGAGCCATTGTACAGGGGAAAAACTTGATGGGCTTTTTGGCCAACCCAGTAAGACAGGACTTGACCCGAGGGCTTTCCTGGTTCCCATCAAGTCTAGGAGCCCCCTGGGGAATCCCCAGAGCTGACACTTACTGAGGTCCCACCACATCACACCTGCACAGGTGGCCGCAGGAGGGAGATGAGCCTCAGGACTGCTGCTTGGAGGTAGCCTGGGGGTGGGGGTGTGGTTACTGCAGGAAGTGGAGAAGGGGCCTGTCACTAAGCTGCCTGTCCTCACAAAGCTGTCCTCTTGTTTCTGCTGTACCGAGTTGAATGCCATCCCCCTGAGATTCATGTCTACACAGAGCCTCTGAATGTGATCTTATTTGCAAAAAGGGTCTTTGCGGATGTAAATAAAGCTGAGGCCACACGGTTGCAGAGGGCCTAATCCAATGGCTGGTGTCCTTATAAGAACACGGGGACATAGAAAGACATGCAGGGAAGAGGGCCATGTGGACACAGAGGCAGAGATGAGAGGGATGCAGCTGTGAGCCAGGGGATTGCTGGCAACCGCCAGAGCCACGCCAGGCCAGGAAGGATGCTCCCAGGAACTTTCGGGGTGGGCATGGCCCTGCAAACACCTGGATTTCAGACTCCTGGTCTCCAAAATGGAGGGAGTAAAGTTCCATTGTTTTAAGCCACCTAATCTGTGGCTTTGAAATGACAGCCCCAGGACACTAATTTGGGGTCACTCCTCTTCCCTCAGGGTGAGTATGTGGGTGATGGTGGTGGAAAGAAATGTCCCCATGACACCAGAGTAGGGGTAACAGCCTAGGCCCTAACCAGAGATTCTGATTTCATGGATTAGCAATGTCCCTAAATGTGGGTGTTTGTCAAAAACAACTTTATTGAGGTGTAGTTTACATACCATAAAATTCACCCATGTTAAGTGTACCATTGAATGGTTATAAATTTCCTGAGTTGTGCAGCCGTTGCCATAATACAGTTCTAGAACTTTCTCATCGCCCTTCAAAACACTATCCCTTGTGGCCATGGGTTGTTTTAAAGTGTCCGGAGTGATTCTCACCTGTGATTGGACGAGAGCCCCGCTCAGGGGTGAAGCCTGGGGAAACAGAATAGAGTGACAGGAGGAGACCCAGGGGTGCTGAGGCACCCAGCTGACACTGAAATAGATGTGTATGGAATTTAAAGGAAGGTAAATAAGCATTCTCAGAGGCAGTTTTAATTGTGGGAGTAGAGGGAAGGGTGAGGTGGGGCGGGGGAAAACGATGCAGGCCGGCTGCGAGATGGGGTGTGGAAGCCCAGGCCCCAGCCTAGAAAGGTTTACTGGGCTGTGGCTAGTGCTAGAGAGGGAAGCAGAGATAAGGAAATAGGGGGCACACTCCACATTTCCCCCTGGAAAGAGAAACCTGTGCCTCCTCCCCAGTCCACACCCTCTACCTCTGCTGGAGATTAGGAGGGGAGGCTGGGGGATGGGCACTGGGGTGGGTGTGGGAGCCTGCAGACCCCCTGCAAGGCCCAGGGTCATGTACTTTGGAGTCACTCTTGTCAGAGGGGTGAAACACCATCCCTGAGGACACACAGTGGGGCAGAAACGGAGGAGAGTGGACCCAGGGGTTCTGCTCTTCCTACCTTGGTGCAGCCCCCTGAGCCTGTTCTGTCCTGCTCAGTGTCCAGGGCTGGCCCCTGCCTGGACTCCCCAAGCACTCCCTGGACCTCCTCCCAGCAGGACCTTGCCTTGCCTTGTGGCTCTGCCTCCCGCCAGTCACGGCACCGTCCTCTGTGTGTCTTGGCGGAATCTCCACCACTTGGCACTCAGACTTCTCGTCACCCTGTGATTGTTCCTGGTGACTCATCTGTTGGTGCTTGTATCCTGTTGTCTGTGGCTCTGGCAGGCACTGGTGCCCACAAGGGCTGGGCTGCCAACCAAGACGGCACCAGAGGCTTCTGTGGTGTGCCCAGTTTATCCCAGTCTGTCCCCTTCACCTTGGAGAGAGTGACTTAGGAGTATGACACCTCTGGTTAGTGATACTTACTGTACAGGTCTTGGAACCTGGTTGCAAACAATAGGCCGACCGTGGCTAGTTAAAGCAAGAACGGGATTTGTTAAAAGACGTCGTGTTCCCAAATCCGTGGGAGGGTCAGAACGTAGGTTCTGGAGCTAAGCAGCAGGAAAAGACAGCGGCCACGCCACAGCTGCCGTGTCTGTTCTGATGACGTTGTGCCTGGACAGTGAGAACCAGCAGCCTTGCCATCGTACTTTCCAGAAGCACAGATCCCTTGGGCACAGCCGCCGTGGCACAGGCTCTGTTGTAAACACCTCTCTCACAGGCATGTCTGATTGGAGGAACCTGGGCCATGTGACTGCATCCTAGCTGCAAAGAAGTGTGGGACTTGAGTTTCTGGGACTGACCTGGGAAGCCAGCATTCAGTATGCGGGACGTTAGCAAAATGCGGAGAGGGAACTGGGTGACCAGGAAAGACTGACACCTGCTCCACCGACAGTGCCAGGGGGCAGGCGAGGACTCAATGTCTGTCATTTAGTCCCTTCCTTATTTTTAGGGAACCGAGGATCAGAGAGGGGAAGTAATTTGTCCACAGTTGCATGGAGCTCCGACTCTAGGACCTTCGCCAACCTTCCAAAGGCAGGAACAAACAGAGAATGGTGTGGAGCTCCCAGGCCCCAGCTGCCCTAATGCTGGCCAGGGCTCCATCCTCCCATGAATCCATTCTGAGTGGCCAGTGCAGTCACAGGATGGGCTCTCTGCCCCTGCCCGTTGAACCCTTAGATCGAGGTGGGAGACCACTTACATTTTGCCCATTTATAAACAGCCAGGTCATGTAAAAACACGGCCAGAGGCCTTGGGTTCTGGGCCCAGCTTCCTATTGAGTGACCTTGGGTCTCGTTCATGCTCAGAGCCTCTGTTTTCTCGCCTGTAAAGTGGGCACGGAAGTCTCTCCCCACCTCACTCCCTCCAGAGCTGTGGTTCGCATCGAACGTGAACGTGAGTGCAGAATGAAAGGGTGAACTCTAATGTAGGACAGTGCTCCCCTTCATTGGTCTTATTCCCCGCCAGCCACCTGTGAACAAAGGGTGTGTGGGCCTGTTCGTGGCTGCATTCACTCAGTTCAGAAGGAATCGTAAGCTGGGCTGCAGGAGTTCTCAGGGTTGTCTGTTTTAGACAACAAGTGAACAAAGGGCTGGTTTCTTTGTCTTGAGCAGGGACCACATGCCCTGTGGGCCATGAACAGATGCTGTTTGGGACCGATGGTCTGGCCACAGGCTCTCTGCCTCAGCCTGGATGTGAGGCAGCAGCAATGACATGCAAATGAGCATCCTTCTCAGCTGATGCACAGGGGGTTCTGATCCTGCCAGGCCTTGTAGAGCAAGAGGAGGTGTTGAGAGGGAAGCCGTGTGAGCTGCTTTGGGGGGGAGCTGTATCCCTGAGTCCCGTGGGGCGGGCCCTGCGCCTTGCTGCTGCTGAGGAAGGTGCTTTGCTCATGGCTACCGGAGCATGCAGCAGCCTTGCACATCTTGGGGAGATGCTCATTCATTCATTCATTCATTCATTCAATGGACAGACCTGTTTCAAGCTGCCACTGAGTCTCAGTAACTTGGTCTCAGATGCCAGGGTCCGCGAGGTGACTTTTAGGCCCCCTGCTCCCAGGGGCTTGGAGTCTAGCAAGTGACAAAGACACAACAACTGACTCACCAGAGAATTTGTGGTGGAACGTTGTGGTTCTTAGGTGACTTCTTTTTTCCCCCTCTTGCCAACAGAAACTTGACTTTGCTTTGGATGGCAGTGCACCCCCCTCAAGGGGTGGCTCAGGATCGTTTTAAGCCCGAGGTTCTGAAAGTTCGGTCCCTGGACCAGCAGCATCAGCATCACCTGGGAACTTGTTAGAGATACAAATTCTTGGGCCCTTCCCAGACCCCCAGGCCCTCCAGACCTGGTAAATCAGAAGCTCTGGGGGTGGGGCAGGCAATCTCCGCTTTAACAGCCCTGCTTCCCTCTGTCATAGGCATGGGCATGTGGTCAGTTCTTGCCCATGGGATGTGAGGAGGTATCTTCTGGGGGCTTTGGGGAAATAGTTTTCTTCCTGTTAAAAAAAAAAAATGGCAAGGTAGGGATGATGTCACTGATGAAGCCTAGTGGTATAGAGGACACTTGGCGTTCAACGTTAGGGGTGAGGCCTGGGAGACGGAGCTGATTACATGTGGGCAGGTTACCCCAGGGGTGAGGAGCACCACTCCTACAAGTCATTCTTTGGGGGAGATTTCTGGAGGGGCTGTTAATTCTCTGGCACTTTGTGCCCACCCTGTGTGGGCAGAGTGGTCTGCTGAGGCTGTGGGCAGGAGCCTTATGGCAAAGGGAGGCAGGTGTGGGCAGCTGGATGTGGATTTCTGCCCACTGGAGCATTCCAGGGCTCCGTGCGGGGCACGGGCAGTGCCCACGCCCCCTGGAGATCATGACGAATGCCGCTCACTAAGGGACTCAGACCCTCAGGAGAGAGCATGGGGACACATGGTTAAAAAGTTGATCCTTTCGAATTCTTCTCTCCTTCGAGGAGGAAAGTCTCAGTTTGTGCTAACAGGTCTCAACTCTCTCCTAAAGCTTGATCTTCTCCCCTTTAGACAGAGAGAGAGCCGGCCTCGGGTGCTGGGCCTTCCTGGGCAATTGTGCCAACTGTAGCTGCAATTTAGAACATTGCTTCGGTTTCTTATTTACTTTTCCAATTAACTCAAGTATAGAAGGTTCACTTTTAAAGTAAATGCACATAATTAAGACATCTGATCTAAAAGAATGTTAAACACACCGCAGGCTGGGCTGCATCAGACAGGCAATGGGGTGGCGGGAGCACGGGGAAGCTGGCCTGCGGGAAGAAGCCCCGCTCCACCGTGGGCGTGGGGGCCTTTACACCTTCGGGTCGCCAGACACCTGTCTGGATCCGCTTCTCGTTTCTCATTGACCCCTCTGCCCACTGGAAATCCCTTCTCACTCCCACCAAGTGCGGTCTTGTCTCTGTTGTTGTCCCAGCTGTTCCCACTGCCTACGAAACCTTCCTCCTTTCTTCTTTCAATGTCCTGGTCACGCTCGAGGCCCAGCTCCATGCTCCCTCCACCTGGGCCCCCTCCCATCCCAGACTCTCCCCTTCCCCCAAGTTGGAGCTGAGTGCTCCCTGCTGGGTCACCGCCTCCCCCCAGGATTATTTCATCCTTCTGCACACATGGCTGTTGAAATGTGGATCCCCCACTAGCCCAGAAGCTTTGGGACAACAGGGCCCTGCCCCTTTGCTGCCTCCCATGGTGAGTAGAATGAGGGAGTGATCACAGCTCCCTTCTCCATGTCTCTTTGACTTCCTCAGGGATGCTAGATAGCCAGGGTACTCAGCCTGGGGAAGGATCACTATGGAGAGCCTGCCAGCTCAGGGCTGACCACCCCATCCACCCCTTAGCTGTTCCTGTCCCTGGCTGAGTGGAGCCTGAGGAGTTCTTGTCTCCCGTCTCTGAGTGAGACCAGAGACCTGCCTGCCCTGGTGGGTGTGGGTACCGTGATCCCGTCCTGGGCTGACAGCGCTGCCTGGGGTCTCCCAGTTGGGTCTGGGGAACCACCAGGAGCTGAGGCCTGAGCAGGAGGCCCCTGGCAGGTTATGAACAGGACAGAGCTGGGCATGGAATGAAGGGAGCCACATGGACCTCATCCAACCCCTTTTGGCCTGTCAGCAGTGGGGCAAGTCCCAGCAGGTTCCCTTGCAGGGGCCCAGCCGAGTCCTGGCAGGCATGGGCTCCTCCCTCTGAGCACGTGGGCAGGTGGGAGGCCCGGAGGGGGCCAGGGACAGGGCTGGGACATCAGCTGGGATTCAGCCCTTCACTGTGAGAGCCGGGGGCTGTGCATGTGAGTGAATGAGTGTGTAGTGCATGTGTGTGTGTGTGTGTGTGTGTGTGTGTGTGTGAGAGAGAGAGAGAGAGAGAGAGAGAGAGAGAGAGAGATTGAAGGAGACTGGTGGTGGGGAGACTGGAGCACAGAGTGAAGAGGTGACTTCAGAAGAGAGGTGTCAGGTGGACAGAGAAGCCTGGAAACTTGGACCTGGGGGCTGTGACACGAGCCAGAGGGAGCAGGTGGGCTAGGGTGGCCCCCAGGTTCTGGTCTGACTGTCGAGAAGAGCAGCCAAAACTCTCCAAGTGCATACGCAGGCAGCGAACACGGGGCTGAGCACTTTTCACGCGTTTTATGCATTTTTATTTGACAAACTTGTTGCGCTTGCTCTGTGGAGGCGCTGCCCTAGTTGTTTTACAGAACAAAAACAATCAACAAGATTTTAGCCATTTAATCGTGAAGCCACTTACTCGTCACCAAGCCCTGGGATGTTGGTACCATTGTCTCCACTTGCAGGGGCAGCTGGTGACTCTTCCAGGGTCTTAGAGCGAGGGCAGGGGCTGGTGGAGTGACCGTGGTCTGGCTCCAGAGTCGGGGTCTCCCCATGGTGATGCCTGGATTTCATCATGCCCAGAAAGGGGTCAAGTATGCTTACTACCCATTCCCCAGATGGAAACATCGAGGTACACAGGGACTGGCGACTTCTGGACCCAGCCTGGGCTGCCGGCTCAGGCCCACGCTGTAACCACCTGGCTATGGGGCCACAGTAATGAGCCCTTTGAAGAAAGGTGAGTCACTTACTTTGGCTGTGCCTCAGTTTCCTCATTTGCCAAGTTGGAATCTATGAATCCTGCCCTATTGACTCACGAGGAGTGCTGAGAGAAGCAATCTGGGCCCAGGCTCCCAGAAACTTCCACTGGGAAGGCACCCTGAGCGGGGAGGACACTGGTCTCAGTGCCTGTGGCCCAGTCATGGCCGTCATTGGCCTGCGGTTTCCTCACCTGGAGTGTGGGCAGTCTGAGATGAGATTCCAGCCTCATCAAGCTCTACCTGTGTCCCTGATGTCCAGCTGTGTCTCGACAGCAGAGCTGCCAGAGTGACCTTTCAGGAATTGGCTCAGGGACTGGTTCTAGGACAGTGCATTCAGGGGGCTGGGCTCCGGTCCGGCTTCGGCCACGATGCTCATGGACAGATAATTGCAGGGGATCCTCTGTGCTGAGAAGAAGGGGTGCTGGACAAGGAGTCCAGGGCCTGGGTTCAGGCCAGTCTCTGCTGGTCTCCCCCGAGTTTTCCTTTAAGGCAGGACACTCACAAGGGTGCATCTCTTACTCCTTCAATTCGTTCAGTCAGTGACTCTCCACAGAGTGACTTTTAAGTGCCGGGCCCTGTTGCAGGCGCCAGGGATACAGCTGTGAATGAGAGACCAAAGCCTGGTTCTCATGGAGCAGACATTCCAGGGGCAGTGAGGGGGGGCAGTAAACAGGAAGGCACACCCACCCAACAAGTACAATCACATAGACATGTAAATGTGCACATGCACACACACATACCCACATGCACACACACGTAAGTGTGTGCTATTCTAGGTAGTAATAAATGCTGTAAAAAAATCAAGGAAGCAAGTAGGGTTTTGGGTTAGAGAGTTCTGGGGGTTGCCTTAGGTTGGGGGGCATGGGTGCTCTCTGAGGATAGCCACTGGAGCAGAGGCCTGAATGAAGGGAAGGAGGCTCCCATGCGCGTGTCTGGGGGGTGAATGTTCCAGACGGAGCAAGAGTGTGTGTGCAGGCCCTGCGGTGGGAGTGTGCCTGGTGTGTCCTAGGAAGAACGGGAACTGGGGCGCCTTTACAGTGGAGTGAGCCGGGTTGGGGGGCACGATGTGACAGAGTTGAGAAAACACAGGGCCTTCTGGGCCACGGCAAAGAAAGGTGGGTCACATTCCGAGGGAGATGGGATGTGGTGTGAGAGCTTTGCACAGAGGACTTTGTGGGTTTTGACTTGATGTTGGAAAGGGTTCTCTGGAGGCCTGTGGAGGATGAGCATGCGGGGCTGATGGCACAGAGCACTCGCAGGGAGACCTGGGAGCAGCGGTGCATGCTGGGACCGTTCGTGCTCAGCATCGTCGGGAGACCATAGCCTCTGGCCCGAGTTTAAAGGTAAAGCCTACGGGATGGGTTGATGGATTGGACATGGTGAAACAGGAGGAGGGCAAGGGTCAAAGCTGACTCCAGGTGTCGGCCTCACCACCTGGAAGGGTGGAGTTGACCTTTGCTGTGGGAAATGGCTGGCTCAGGTGGAAGACAGGAGCACTGGGAACCTGCAGGAGTGCACGTAGGCCCCTGACCAGAGGGTGTTCTCACCTTTGGTCCCTGGGGCCTCTGCCCATTTGTAGGAGGGTCCTGGAACAGGAGCCTCTGATTTAACCCAGAACCAACGTTTCCATTCTGAAATCTCACCTCTAAAGTTTCCAGGAACTTTGACTTTCTCTTTTAAAGACCCAGCATACGGTTTTATCCTAATGGCTGGGGTCCATGCCCCTGAGGGTGGGCACTTAAAGCATGAGTGGATGACGTTCTCTCAGTGCCCCAAGGGCCCCAGGCCCACGGAGGAGATTTAGCACGGCTGCCACCTGTCCAGA
>VMDR010018298.1:0-19296 GCA_007922815.1 Macrotus californicus | reverse complement strand
TTATGTTCCAGTTAAAGGTGAGATCATGTGGTATTTCTCCCTCACCACCTGGCTTATTTCACTTAGCATAATGCTCTCTAGTTCCATCCATGCTGTTGCAAAGGGTAGGATCTCCTCCTTTCTCTCTGCTGCATAGAATTCCATTGTGTAAATGTACCATAGTTTTTTGATCCACTCATTGGCTGATGGGCACTAAGGTTGCTTCCAGCACTTGGCTATTGTAAATTGTGCTGCTATGAACATTGGGGTGCATAGGTTCCTTTGGATTGGTGTTTCAGGGCTCTTAGGGTATAATCCCAGCAGTGGAATTGCTGGGTCAAAAGGCAATTCCATTTTTAGTTTTCTGAGGAAATTCCATACTGTTTTCCACAGTGGCTGCACCAGTCTGCAATCCCACCAACAGTGCACTAGGGTTCCCTTTCCTCCACATCCTCTCCAACACTTGACTGTTGATTTGTTTAGGGTGGCCATTCTGACTAGTATGAAGTGGTATCTTATGGTGGTTTTAATTTGCATCTTTCTGATGGCTAGTGATGCTGAGCATCTTTTCATATGTCTCTGGGCACTCTGTATATCTTCCTTGGAGAAGTGTCTGTTCAAGTCTTTTGCCCATTTTTTAATTGGATTTTTTGTCTTCCCAGAGTGGAGTCGTATGACTTCTTTATATATTTTGGAGATCCCTTGTCCGAGTAATCATTGGCAAATATGTTTTCCCCTACAGCTGGTTCTCTGTTCATTTTAATGCTGTTTTCTTTAGCCATGCAGAAGCTTTTTAATTTGATGAGGTCCCATTTGTTTATGCTTTCCTTTATGTCCCTTGCTTTAGGGGACAGACACATCAGTGAAGATGTTGAAGAATGGAATATCTGAGATTTTCCTGCCAATGTTTTCCTTTAGGACTTTTATGTGTCATGACGTATATTTAAGTCTTTTAACCACCTTGAATTTATTTTTGTGTACGGTATAAGTTGGTGATGGAGTTTCATTTTTTTGCATGTAGCTGTCCAAACCTCCCAACACCATTTGTTGAAGAGGCTATTTTTACTCCATCTTATACTTCTTCCCCCTTTGTCGAATATTAATTGACCATAGAGACCTGGGTATATTTCTGGGCTCTCTGTTCTCTTCCATTGGTCTATGTGTCTGTTCTAATGCCAGTACCAGGCTGTTTTGATTACAGTGGCCTTGTAATACAGTTTGATATCAGGTATTGTGATCCCTCTTGCTTTGTTCTTCTTTCTCAAAATTGCTGCAGCTATTGTACACCAACAACGAAACATCAGAAGCAGAAATCAGGAAAAAAATCTCATTTGATATAGCAACAAGAAAAATAAAGTACCTAGGAATAAACCTAACCAAAGAGGTAAAAGACCTGTACTCAGAAAACTATACAACACTGAAGAAAGAAATTAAGGAAGACACAAACAAATGGAAGCATGTTCCCTGCTTTGGATAGGAAGACTTAACATCGTCAAAATGGCCATACTACTCAAAGTGATTTATAGATTCAATGCAATCCCTATTAAAGTACCAATGACATATTTCACAGATATACAACAAACATTTCAGAAATTTATATGTTAATTAATTTTCCATATGGCAGTTTTCCAGTATGATTGTTAGTGGCTTGTCAATTTTTAATATTAAGTTACAAATGATAAGCAGAATTTTGTCCAGTTTCAATCCATAAGCTCAGTTAAGTTGTAGAGAGTGAGTCATTATTTTTCTCTTTATTCATATCACAATGACATCTCTCTGTCCTCAATCTCACAGTTGTCTCATCTTTTTATATGTGACTTCAGGTTCATAAAACACCTAGGTTGTGAACACAAAGACTTCCTCATGGACGTGTTGTCCCCATGGTTCAGACTCAGGCATTGAGTTTCCCAAGTTACCTTTTTTAATTCCAAAAACACTCTGTGCATCAGCATTGCCAGGGTATAGGTGGCTAGGACCAGGACAGAAACCTTTTTTTCATGCTGAGGATGCTCATACAAGCAGGCCCACTTCCCTGCCCCAAAACACACAACTTAAAAATCCAAAATGCCTTTCTAAAAATATGCAGGAAGAATCTTACAAAAATTATTTTGTATCACTTGTCCCCCCACTCCCCTTTAGGTGTTATTCACAGCGGAAGAAATTACATATGTGTACTTTTTAAAAAATATATATTTTATTCATTATGCTGTTACAGTTGTCCCATTTCCCCCCCTTTATTCCCCTTTGCTCTGCACACCCTCTCCCACCCACATTCCCCCTCTTTAGTTCATGTCCATGGGTCATATATATGAGTTCTTTGGTTTCTACATTTCCTATACTATTCTTAACCTCCCCCTGTCTATCTTCTACCTACCATTTATGCTTCTTATTCCCTGTACCTTTTCCCCCTCTCTCCCCACCCACTACCCTGATGAGAACCCTCCATGTGATCTGCATTTCTGTGATGCTGTTCCTGTTCTGGTTGTTTGCTTAGTTTGTTTTTGTTTTAGGTTAGGCTGTTAATAACTGTGATTTTGTTGTCATTTTACTGTTCCTATTTTTGATCTTTTTCTTAGATAAGTCCCTTTAACATTTCATATAAGGGCTTGGTGATGATGAACTCCTTGAACTTGACCTTATCTGGGAAGCACTTCATCTGCCCTTTCATTCAAAATGATAGCTTTGCTGGATAGAGGAATCTTGGATGTAGTGTCCTTGTCTTTCATGACTTGGAATACTTCATTCCAGCCCCTTGTTGCCTGCAAGATTTCTTTTTTTTTTTAATTACTTTATTGTGGTTCATTTACAGTTGTCTGCATTTTCCCCCCACCACTACCCCCCCCAGCCAATCCCACCTCCCTCCCTTGCTCCCACCCTCACCCTTGTTTATGTCCATGTGTCCTTTATAGTGGTTCCTGAACCCTTCCCCACACTCTTCCCTCCCCCTTCCCCTCTGGCCATTGTTAGATTGTTCTTAATTTCAGTGTCTCTGGTTGTATTTTGTTTGCTTTTTTCTTTTGTTGATTATGTGTCAGTTAAAGGTGAGATCATGTGGTATTTCTCCCTCACCACCTGGCTTATTTCACTTAGCATAATGCTCTCTAGTTCCATCCATGCTGTTGCAAAGGGTAGGATCTCCTTCTTTCTCTCTGCTGTGTAGAATTCCATTGTGTAAATGTACCATAGTTTTTTGATCCACTCATTGACTGATGGGCACTTAGGTTGCTTTCAGCACTTGGCTATTGTAAATTGTGCTGCTATGAACATTGGGGTGCATAGGTTCTTTTTAATTGGTGTTTCAGGGCTCTTAGGGTATAATTCCAGCAGTGGAATTGCTGGGTCAAAAGGCAATTCCATTTTTAGTTTTCTGAGAAAATTCTATACTGTTTTCCACAGTGGCTGCACCTGCAAGGTTTCTTTTGAGAAATCAACTGACAGCCTTATGGACACTCGTTTGTAGGTTACTGTCTCCTTTTCTCTTGTTGCTTTTAAGAGTCTCTCTTTGTCTTTCATCTTGGGTAATGTAATTATGATGTGCCTTGGTGTGTTTCTCCTTGGGTCCAACTTCATTTGGACTCCCTGAGCTTCCTAGACTTCCTGGAAGTCTATTTCCTTTGCCAGATTGGGGAAGTTCTCCTTCATTATTTGTTCAAATAAGTTTTCAATTTCTTTCTCTTCCTCTTCTTCTTCTGGTACCCTATGATTCAGATGTTGGAATGTTTAAAGATGTCCTGGAGGTTCCTAAGTCCCTCCTTATTTTTTTGAATTCTTGTTTTTTCATTGTGTTCTGGTTGAATGTTTCTTTCTTCCTTCTGGTACACACCCTTGATTTGAGTCAGTTTCCTTCCCATCACTGTTGGTTCTCTGTACATTTTCCTTATTTCACTCAGCATAGCCTTTCTTTGTTCATCTAATTTGCAACCATATTCAAACATTCTGTGAGCATCCTGATTACCAGTGTCTTGAACTGTGCATCTGATAGGTTGGCTATCTCTTCGTCACTTAGTTGTATTTTTTCTGGTGCTTTGATCTGTTCTTTCATTTGGTCCATTTTTTTTTTGTCTTGGTGTGCCTGTTACGTAATAAGGGGCAGAGCCTTACGTGTTCACCTGGGCGGGGCAACCCAGTCACTGCGTTGTGATGCTGTATGTGGGGGAGGGGTCTGAGAGGGAATAATGGTGTTTGTTCGGTGCTCTACTGGTTTTCAGTCTCTTCCCAAGATACCCACAGTCATTTTGGGCCCTTCTGGTGCTGATTCCTGGGTGGGTAGGCTTGTGTACGTTCTAGGACACTGTGGGTCTAATGAACTCTCCTGTGAGACTGGGAGTTTCTCCCACTGCCACCACCTCAACCCCCTAAGGTGTTTTCAATCAGAGGCTTTGAGGCTTTATTTCCCTGCTGGGACCCTGGGTTGCGTGGTCTGTCTCATTCCCCAGTTGTTCCTCCCAGTTTATCTGCACATGGGTGTGGGACCACCCAGTCTGCCAGCCGCCACCTCACTGAGTCTGACAGCTATCCCTTGCCCTCCCCCTTCCACCAGCTGCCACCTTGCCGCGTGTCCTCTCTGCCCCTCCTACTGGTGTGGATGAATGTTTCTTCTTTAACTCATTGGTTGTTGGACTTTCATACAGTTCGATTTTCTGTCAGTTCTGTTTGTTTTTTGTTTTTAAATTTGTTGTTTTCCTTCTTTTGGTTGTGTGAGGAGGAACAGTGTGTCTACCTACACCTCCATCTTGGCCGGAAGTCTACATATGTGTACTTAATAGAAACAATGAAGATGATCATTAGAATGCTCTTAGCCCCAGGATAACTCAGTAGGATGAAGTCTAACATGAAAACCTGAAACAATCTGTAACCCCTCCTCATAAGAATTGTGACTTCATTGTAACAGTGAGAGGTACACATGTCAGCCTGAATGACTACCTAATATAAAAGGTAAACGAAAACCACCTTTTTCAGATGTCACTTTTTTGTAAGCCTTCACTTTTGTGACCTTTTCTTTCTCACTTGTCTCTGTAAATTAAACTATTTTTAACTTGAGGTCTGAGGCAAAATGATTCCTTTTTGAAGTCTTTTTTATATTTATTACATTGGGCAATAGACATGTCATAATGTATTGACCTGCTGATGCCAGATTATTTTATTATTATTACTATTTTAATGAGAATCACTTCACAAAAACATTCCTAAGATGGTTCCGTAAGCCAGAGCTCCTGGCACACTGAAGGGATCTGCAAACTCTAACTGGCTGTACAGGTCCAGGCTCTTAGCTGCAGGCAACAGAATCCATTGAGCAGGAAGATACTTATGAAGGGATAAAGCTAGCCTTCAGAATTGTTGGGAAGGATGAAAAAGGCTCTACAATGAACTAACAGGAATAATGTCCAAATTTACACTAGATTCAGGCTCTTATGGAAGCTGCTGCCTATCTCTGGTCAGGAAGATGATGGCATAGGTGCTGTCTCAGGGCCAGACCACCTTTTCCCAGACTGCTCAAGCAGATGTGCTCTCTCCCCAGGACCTATGTTCAGAATTGGAGTTGCCTGTGCCTGCATTTGATCTGTAGGTCCCAAATCTCATGAAACCCAAGCTGCCAAGAGATCTGGGACATGTGAACTTTGGTTTTCTAGGTCCTTTCTGTGTAGGAAGGCACATTAGAATGGGATGGGGATGGAGGTTGAAGATTCAAATCTATAATGTGTGAAACAAACCAGCACAGGGTGAGTGGGAGGGAGATGAACCAAATGGAGCAACACTTCAGCTGTTTGACAGCACATGGCCCCTGGTTTAGAAAGTATATATAAACCAGTTGTTGCAGAAGTTAGCACTGGTCATTAATCATTGCATCTTGAAGGAGTCTAACTAGCACAGTGCCTACATTACTGCCTGGTACCCTTCCAGGCCATTGCATAAACAACGCTGCTAGAAAGTCAGAGGATGGGTTTACCAGTGGGGTCTTCTGTCTGGAGAAGGCTTGTGACATCTTCTCCCCTGTCAAAGGATTTGGAGGTTTCTGAATGCCTCCCTCCTCCTTCCCCCATGGTGAGGTCTTTTCCTGGGTGGCTCCCACTCTGGGATGGTGGAAGCTGCTTCTGCCTCAAGCTGGAGACCTCTCTGTGTCACCTCAGGGTCTGAAGTGGAATGTATAAGACCAGGCTTGTTTAATTCCATGTGTAACTTGAAAGTCATGCTGTGATGGTATAACTATTTCTTTTATGGTTTCATTACTTATCTCCTCCTATTTAGCTTTCATAAAAATCCCCAGGTTTTAAGAGTATAATGGCTATATTTGAAAGAGGCAAGTAATAGCAATGATATGATTACATTTTTACTATGCTCATCCGTTATACATATATAACCATACTGTGGGATAGGTTTAATTATTCTCAATTTACAGATGGAGAAACTAAAATTGAGATGGGTTAAGTTACTTGTTTAAAGTAACACAGCAATTCCAGAATCCAACTCTGGTATTGCGATTTTTGGGTAGGAGGTTCTTTCTCTACATATCTTATTCTTTCAGTGTAAAGATATGAACAAGGGACTTCTGACCAAGATGAAGACATAGGTAGACACACTGTGCCTCCTCAAACAACCATAAGAAAAACAACAACAAATTTAAAAACAAAAAATAACCAGAACTGCCAGAAAATTGAACTGTATGGAAATCCAACAACCAAGGAGTTAAAGAAGAAACATTCATTCAGATTAGTAGGAGGGGATGAGACGGGCAACAGGGTGGAGAGAACATGTGGCAAAGAGGCAGCTGGAAGACTGGGGAGGCCAAGGCTGTAGCTGGCATACCAGGTGGTCCCACAATTTTGTGAGGATAAACCGGGAGAAACAACTGGGGAGTGAGACAGACCACATTATCCAGGGTTTCAGCATGGCAAAATAAAGCCTTTTAACCTCTAACTGTAAAAACCTGTGGGGGTTTCAGTGGTGGGAGAAACTCCCAGCCTCACAGAGCAGTTCATTGGAGAGACCCACAGGGTCCTAGAATGTACACAAACCCACCTACCTGTGAATAAGCATCAAAAGGGCCTGATTTGCTTGTGGGTAGTGAGAGAAGTGACTGAAAGCCAGCTGAGAGCCCAGCAAGTGGCATTGTTCCCTCTCATACCCATCACCCACATACAGTGCCACAGTGCGCCAATGTGGGTTGCCCTGCCCTGGTGAATACCTAAGGCTATGCCCCTTACAATGTAACAGGTACTCTGAGGCACATAAATATGGCCCAAATGAAAGAACCGATCAAAGATCCAAAAATCGAACTAAACGATGAAGAGATAGCCAACCCATCAGAAGCAGAGTTCAAAACACTAGTAATTAGGGTGCTCACAGAAATGGTTGAGCATGATCACAAAATAAAGGAAAAGGTGAAGGCTATGCAAAGTGAAATAAAGAAAAATATACAGGGCATCAACAGTGAAGGGAAGAAAACCGGGACTCACATCAACAATTTGGAGCAGAAAAAAGAAATTCTGGTTGAATGATTAAACATTCAACCAGAACAGAATGGAGAAACCAGAATTCAAAAAAATGAGGAGATTCTTAGGAACCTCTGGGACAACATTAAACGTTCCAACGTCTGTATCATAGGAGTGCATCTGTATCATAGGGGTTCCAACATCTATATCCAGAAGGAGGAGAGAAAGAGCAAGAAATGGAAACTTATTTGAAAAAATAATGAAGGACAACTTTCCCAATCTTATGAAGGAAATAGCCTTCCAGGAAGTCCAGAGAATCCCAAAGAAGTTGGACCCAAAAAGGAACACACCAAGGCACATCATAATTACATTACCCAATATTAAAGATAAGGAGAGAATCTTAAAAGCAGCAAGAGAAAAGGAGACAGTAACCTACAAAGGAGTGCCCATAAGACTGTCAGCTGATTTCTCTAAAGAAACAATGCAGGCAAGAAGGGGTTGGAAAGAAGTATTTGAAGTCATGAAAGGCAAGGACCTACATCCAAGATTACCCCATCCAGCAAAGTTATCATTTAGAATGGAAGTACAGATAAAGTCCTTCCCAGATAAGGTCAAGTTAAAGGAGTTCATCATCCCCAAGTCCTTATATGAAATGTTGAAGGAACTTATCTAAGAAAAAGAAGATCAAAAGTACAAACAGCAAAATGACAACAAACTCACAACTGTCAACAACTGAATCTAAAAAAAAAAACACAAACAAACTAAGTAAACAAGTAGAACAGGAACAGAATCACAGAAATGAAGATCACATGGAGGGTTATCCACAGGGAGGGGGAGGGAGGAGAATGGGGGAAAAGGTACAGGGAATATGAAGCATAAATTGTAGGTACAAAATAGACAGGGAGAGGTTAAGAATAGTATGGAAAATGGAGAAGGCAAAGAATTTATATGTACATCCCATGGACATGAACTAAGAGTGGGGGGGAATGCTGGAGTGAGGGGGGATCCAGAGTGGAGGGGAATGAAGGGGAGAAAAAAATGAGACTGTAATATATGCATGTGTCTATGTAAAGAGCTTGTGCAGATTTTATGAATTTCACATAAATGCATGTGTTAACCTAATTATAGTGCATAGCAGGTAAGATGTTGCTTTTTTCAATAAAGATGTTGCAACTCAGCCAGTTATATATTGTTATATTCCATTGTTCTACCTTAACCGAGCCAGGGTAGGGGAAGGAGTATGTCAGGACTGTACACATGCTTTTTATTTTCCACGTGGGGCAAGATGGCTGTAATTTGTTGCTCCAGGGATCTATAATATGCTCCTGGGCTCATGACAAGGTCAGATACTAGGAAACATCTGTATAGAAAAACAAAGAGTTCCTGACTTTGCCTACAGAAACCCTCACCTTGGGCAGGCTCTTCTATTTGTCATTGTCTATCTCTCTTCTATTTGTGATTTGTCTATCTCTCATGGTGTGTGGGTGAATGAAATGAAGAAGGGGACTGTGTGGCTTGCTCAAGGTTCTTTATTGAGTGAGTGACCCCTGGTGGATCTAGCTGGTCACGTGTGGACAGAGCCTGTGGGGTCAGGGAGGAACTTTCTGTGTTGCAGTCTTCATGGGACAGACTTTAGCGAGGGGAAAAATTTCCAAAGATGGTATTGTCCCTGAAGAAAGGGGCAAGAGTGAGAAGAGAAGGCTTGGCAGGCATATTGAGGCTTTGGAATAAGGAGGTGAGGAAACTGACTCCTGTATAAACTTCACTCACCATGCTGGCCATGCATCACACCCACAGCAAAATACTCTTGCTTTTGGGAGCTTCTGCTAACAGATGGATAACAGGAATGATAATAAATAACAGCTGACACATGTATATCATGCTGCACCCACACAGCATCTTTTCAAATTTGATATCTGGTTGGGCTTGCACAGTTTCTGGAGGCAGAGAGAGCAGGCCGATGATTCTTTTCTGAAGAGACAATCTCTAAGGCTCAGAGAAGTTTCCTTCTGCTCTGTATTCTGTGATGATTTCAAACCAGAAGTAGATTGTATTAGTGGGAGGGAGAGGAAAACAGTGTAGGTGAGACACAGGAATTTTTTCCCCAACAATTACTAAGACTTCCTTCTTGCTCACTTGCAACCTTTCTCAGCACAGAGATGTCTTCCTGTTCTGCTGCATGTGAGGCCAGCACCAGGTGGCTTCTCTGCATCAGGTTCTCCCCATTCTTCTCCAAGGGTTTCCCACTGGCTTTCTGCTCTCCCCTGGTCCTCTGTGTGAGCTGTCTGAGGAAGTTGTGGCTCTGTGCTGTGAGGCGAGGACGAATCACACACGGGCCCTGAGGGCTGGGGGAGGAGGTAGGAGGAAGCTCGCTACAGCAGCAGCTTGTGCAGAATGTTGTTTCTCAGCACCAGGACAGGTTCTGAGCCTTGATGAAAATCAAAGATGAGGGTGACCCTATGCCCACCACCAAGAAAATGTGGCACAAGAGACTCAGATTACTCTTCTCATCTGTGCTGTAACTATCCAGGGGAGCATTGTGATTGTCAAATCATTGACGCTCCTGGGTACAAGGAAAAATTGGACAATTGTCAAGAAAATGGCAGGTATTGGGCTGAGTCTGAAAAGTTAAGTGGGATTTGGAGAGATAGGGTGAAGTGTGTTGAAGTATTTAAAAATCTTCATGTTATATTTTAGGTTTAGAGTTTAAGAAAACATCAACTGCGTTAGTTTTCTACATCTGCCATAATAAATTACCACAGACAGGGTGGCTGAAAACAACATAAATCTATTGTTGAACAGTTCTGGAGGCCAGAAGGCCCAAGTCAAGGTATCAATAGGTCCATGGACCCTCTGATGACTCTGGTGGGGGATCCTTCCTAGCTTCCAGTGGTTGCCAGTGGTTCTTGGAGTGTTTTGCCTATGGAGGTATCACTACAATGCCTACCTCTGTTGTCTCATAGCATTTTCCCCATGTGTATCTCTCTACTTTATCTTATAGAGTCACCAGTCACTGGATTAGACACCCCCCAATCCACTGTGACCTCATTTTAACCTGATTACATCTTCAAAGACTTTCTTTCCAAATAAGGTCATATTCACAGGTGCTGGGGGTTAGGACTTTACTATACCTTTTGTCAGGGGAAGTTCAACCAACAACAACAACAGCAAAAAGCCTTTATTGATGTTGAAGCAGCACAGAGAGAGCCAAGGAACAGTTGCAAATGTTGGGCATCATACTGGAGATTTTAGTGACTAAAAGGCATTATTCCAAGGCAAGAAAAATTCATTAAGTTCATTTTTAACTCAGGTATGGGCGAAGAAATAATTAACCTCCAAATTAATACATTATATTTTGTAACTTTTCATGGCTACCAAAAGCATTTTTTATGAATCTTAACAACTGTAGCAATATGATTAATAATTCAGGTGTGTAAATGTAGTCTGGTAAAAAGCAATTCACTAGCAAGACAGTCCTTACCATTTGACATTGAATAAAAAAAAACAACCACAATCTATCAATCATGATGGTAAATAGAGCATTTCATTTGATTTAAAGTCCTGTGTTGCAAACTTCTCACTTAGCTAAACAAAGCTCTTTAATTCACTAGGTCATATATTCAGCTTCCTTAAAAATATGATAAAGAAACTTTAGAGCACAGCGTCCAAATAAAGTGCTTTTCAGTTTAAGTGACTTATTTTATAATTTCCCTTTAATTCAAAGTTAACTTCCTCAATGGAGACTCATATTTCTGATTTCATATTTTCCTTTTTGAAAAAGGGAACCTAAATTTGTCTGCACTTGTGGACAGAATTCCTTTAATAGAACAGAATGATCAAAGACCAGGAGGTGTATTCTGAAAACAATGGTTAAAAGCAAGGACTTGGCAGAGACTGGCTGTAAGGATCAGGAGAGGGACAATGTGACACCATTCTTTGGACTCATAGAATATGGGTGCTCAGTAGACATTTAGTGAGTGAATGAATCATAATGGAGAGAATGCAGGTGCTCTTACTAGAAATGAAGAAGACAGGAGAAATTGACCAGAACAGGAAGGGGGTAGAAGAAGGAAGCTTCATTTTGGAGACAGTAATCTTAAGTCTGTAGAAAGATGGCTATAGGAGATAGAAAAGCAAAACTGGGGCTTAGCAATGAGGTCAGGGTGGAATACAAGTTCAGGAGGCAGTCATATGGAAATAATAGTTGAAATAATGGGATCTGATGAAATTACTGATGAAGATTGTATGCAGAGAGCAGAAGAAGTAGGCTGAGTACAGAACACTGCAAATTGCCCACATGTAGGGGGTTGTGGGGGCAGGAGAGCTAGAGGAAAAGAATGAGGTGACGCAGTGAGAAGGTTGGGGTATGAGCTAGAATCTGGTCAGTGGCAGGACAGCTGAGCTTGTCTAAGTCCTGAAAACCAGATACAGTGACCAGTAAAGGACAATGACCTGGAGGTGGACCCAACTGCAGAAAGCTCAGAGAGGATGGGGATGGAAGAGCAGAAGATACATATTATCCTGCAGTTCTATAGTAGAGTTAGAGAAGCAACTGGTATCACAGGTATGGCTGCTGCTGGGAGGTGTGAATTAGATGCCTTGAGATGATGGTAGGAGGTATGTATCATGCTAGAAACTTGTGAGAGAAAGGCATGTTGTCAGTGTAGGAAGAAATTTGAGTAGCATAACCTCATGATTTTAAGAACCTGAACTCTAAGGTCAGATCTATGTACCAAAACCCAGTCAGCAATGTTCTTGGCCTTGGTAAATTAAGTGAAGTTAGCTGATACTTAGTTTCCTCATTTGCAAAATAACACTAAGATATGAACTGACATTGACCATGGACTGTACGCTAAGTATCTTGTCCAGTGTCAGACACGGTAAGTGGCCAGTGAATGTTAGCTGTCATCAACAGTAGCAACTGTAGCACTTGCATGGCTATAGTTGAACTGAAGTTTGGAGATTGTACCCTGTCATCTTCTTTCTGAAACCCACGCTTTTGCTTAGTGGGTAACTGTGGCTGAGGGAAAAGAGTGCATGGCAAAAAGCGTGGCAGCTCTTACAGCTTCTGCCTAGAAGTAACACATGTCACTTTTGTTCACATTTCGCTGACCACTGACACATGGCAGAGCCTGAATTCAATAGAGCAAAGAAATATAATCTTCTCTCCATTAGAGAAACCTGATGTTGATAACAGTAATTCAGTTGACTATAGAAAGATCTACTGCATAAGCTGGGAGCTTGGCCACCTGTATAAGTCAGCAACTAGGTTTTAAAGCATGGGATAGAGAAACAAAGCAGGTGCAGGAGGGTTATTCCTGAGCCTGGGTTGGGACAAACCCAAGATGGAACAAGAATAGGATTGGACAGGCATGGAGAGGCCCAAACAATTTTTTTCCAAGAAAAAGGAAAACCAGGATGAAGAAGCCAGCAAACCCAAAATGTGAAGGGAGAGCTAATATAAGTTACTGAGTAACCTGACCAAAACCATGATAGGCCCAACCACCCAGGCACAGTCACTGACAGGTTATTATTTGTGTTGTGTACCCAGAGGTCAGATCCCAAATAGAAGACCATGGAAAAAAGTGCAGCTCAGGCACCTGCTTTTGCTCTCAAATCATCCTCACTTCCTCAGGGATGTTCTATTCTTCACTGGTGTTATATTTCTGGTCTGTCTTGTGTCAATACAAATTTATATTTTCTACTGTAGAGTGATGATAAAGAAAAGTAAGAAATGAATGAAACAAACAACACCAAAATAAAATACATACACAGAAAACACACAAAATGTGACTGGTCTTAAAACACCCATGCAAACAAAGTGCACACATTTTTAAATAGAATGGTCACATAAAGTGAGTGGGAGGGAAGGAAGGGAAGAGTTGAGAGGGAGGGAACAATAGGAGCATGGGAAAGTGATAAAAGGAAATTAATAAAATAAACAGGAGTAACATCTCACCGAGGCTAGTGATGACATTGCTCTGTGAACTGAGGAGTGTGATTAAACTGCACCCTTTGTACCTGAGCTCCAAAAATGAAGGAAGGAAGGAAGGAAGGAAGGAAGGAGGGAAGGAAGGAAGGAAGGAAGGAAGGAAGGAAGGAAGGAAGGAAGGGAGGAAGGAAGGGAGGAAGGAAGGGAGGGAGGGATGGAGGAAGGAAGAAAGGAATTCATTGATATCTTTGTTTTCTACCAAGGTTTTCCCAAAGTATTTCATATTCCACCAAAAAGATCTTGTTAGAGCTTTGGTGAGTGACAATTTGCTTTATTTTTGTTGCTAGTATGGCCACCAGTTTTACCTAGGTTTGGTTAAGTAACACATGGACCTTGGCATATAGAAGCCACTCAATAAATAACCATAGATTGGCTCTCTCTCTCTCTCTCACACACACACACACACACACACACACACACACACACGCATGCACGTGCGCGCAGAGGCATACGTGTGGGAAATCATTTTCACAAGATTCCTGAGTGCCACATTCAATTTTTATGATAGCCTTGGCCACCATCATGACGTGCCTGTGTCACAAAAACATGTAGAGATCTAAAAATCAAGGTAGAGAGAACTTCAGACTCTTGGCAAATGCTAACCTTGGCCTTTCTTGGATTCCTGCTTCTGGAAAGGAAAGGGTTTTTGTAGATTTGGCTGAACTGGAGAAAATGGCCCTCTTTGTCTACTGCTCAGATTATAGCAGAGGCTGTGGGTGTCTCAGAATCTTCACTGTCCACACACAGGGTAGGTGGCAAATGCTGGAAAAATAGGTCCTAGGAGTAGTTCTCTGCTAATGGAGAGAGTTGGTTTATAAATACCCCAGCTCTCTCTACCCTCAGGTGGAATAATTCTGTGTCCCTGGCTCCCAGAGTTTTTTAGCAGGATTAAGTTTACCAAAGGAAGTAACCTGATTTCCCTCATTGTTTGTCTTTTCTTCCCTGTAACACTTCCACACTCTGCTACTCATGTTTCTAGGATCACCTCCAAAGTAAACTACTTGAACTTGAATCCTTATCTCAGGATCTACTTCTAAAGAAATCCAAACTAAGCCAGGCAGTGGGGGTTGTACTCATAAATAAATAAATGAATGAATTTGTTGCTCATTCATTCAATATTGGTTTAGTGCCAACCATTGCACCAGGCCTTTGGCTGTGAGCAAAGCAGGCTCAGCCCTCTTGGGGCTTCCAGTGAAAACTCAATAGAAGCACTGAGAATTTTACAGAGGGAATGATCTCAGCACAAAAGGAGCCCAAGAGGACATCTTTCTCTCAGTACCATGCTCCTAGAACTCAAGGATCATGAATTTTCCAGGAGCTCAGTGGTGATGAAGTGTTATTCAGACTGGAAGGTGAGAGTTTCTGGTCTCAGATTATATGTTGCATTTAATTCTGCCCCAAGGTGGCAACCTGAAATGCTATGAGTATTTTGTGAACCAACTACAGCTCCTTTAGAGCAGTTCAAGACCAGAGTGGTTTGGGGGCCTCCCTTCTACTGAGCTTGACAAAGGAACCTGTTGGAAAGTTCATCATGAGTAAGTCTTTCTCTCTTTCTCTTTCTGTGTGTGTATCTGTGTGTGTGTGTGTGTGTGTGTGTGTGTGTGTGTATGTGTGAGAGAGAGAGAGAAAGAAAGAGAGAGAGAGAGAGATCTAAGATGACAGCTCTGTAAAATTCTGCTTGTGTTTTATATGGAGTTTTGGGGGAAGAAGAACCAGAGGCTTTAGAATTCCCAAGAGGGTCACTCAGGCAGGGCCACTAATGAGGTGCTGATGGTAGGTGTGGTGCCAGTGTTTGTTGAATGACTAAGTAACTGAAGAAGAGAAATGCCCTCCTTTGTTTATGAGATGACATGTATTGCCTGGAACCATAGCAACCATGTGGTAAGAGTGGCAGGGCCAGGAGGCAGAAAGAGCCTGGGCTTGACCATTTGGTTGAGTTGCTGAACCAAACTATGCCCTATCTTTTACTTTCTAATTACATGAGGTAATGAACCTCTGTGTTTAAGCATCTCAACCAATACAACACATAAGAGATTGTCTATATCTGGGTCTCCACCGCAGGCTTCTTAAAAGAAAAAGAAGTATGACCTATAGATCCATCAATGCCTTTTTATATTATTATGTTATCATCTCCCTTAGTAGGGAGAGACTGTGATGGGGGAAATATGCTGGTTTTTCAACAGAACAGAATTGCCTGGTTAGCACTATGAAGGAGTTAAATATAAACATTAGGCTTCTCCATGTACAATGGTAACACTGCGGGGCCGGAGGTTAGGTTTTGGACATTTGGCCCCTAAGAAAGAGCTTCCCCTCCCGCCATGTTGAGACCTTTATGGGTTATCACCTCAATACTCCTCATTGGCTCAGTTATTGCTCTTTCCACTGTGGCCACTGTCATCTTTCAACTGGGCACCAACAGGAGCCTCCAGTATCACTGATCACTTAGGTATAATCTGCTCTGTATGATTTCTCCCCCACCCCCAACACACACACAGCAGCCAGGGTAATCTTTTAAAAACATAAACCTGATCACTCATTCTCCTGCTGAAAATCCTTCCTTTCCCTCAATGCTTCAGACCCTAAAATCCCTTTGGATTTGAGCCCAACCACTTTTCATGGTGATAGCCCTCCAACTATTCACCCACCTCTCTGCCTCTCTCCCTGCAGGTTCCCCACTCAGACGCCAGTCACTCTGTCCTTTCCACTCACTGGGGTCAGAGCATTTGCACATGCTCTTTCTCCCATCCAGAATCTTCTTGCTGCTGTGCTTGGCCTGGTTAATTCCATCCAGCCTCAGAGCTCACACATCACATCCAGAGGTGAGCTTTCTCCAGCCTCTTGAACTAGTTTTTTGCACTTGTACCACCACAATGTCACATTGGTCCCCATTTGATCCGTGTCTGCTTCCCCCATGGGACCACATGCTACATGAAGGTGAGGTCTGTGTGTGTTTTGTTTCCCTTCAAGTCCCCAGGACTCAGCATGGAGAAATACAATATAAACATTTGGAATGGGTCATGAAAATGCTTTTTGTATTGTTTTTGTTTCTTTCCCTCTCATGGTTATTTTATTTTACTAAGTTCTCTTCTTACCTTATGGACAGAAATCAGGTGGAGCCAAATGAATTTGTCCTGGGACTTAAATGAAAGAAGGGGTTTTGGAGGCTGTGCAGGAGGCAGTTGCATGGATGGGGGGACTGACCAGCAAAGACCTTAGTAGAAATGGTTTTATAGGCATAAGATCCAAAAGTGGATATGTGGGACACAAATACAGGTTCTAACCCACTTAGTCCCTGGGATAGTTACTACTTTAATTAATTCAATGAACAGATATTGTATGCACTTACTCTGTGACCAGGGCAAATAAGACACAGAAGAGACAGACAAGTAAAAAGGTGATTGGCAGTGGTGGTCATGGGTGCTGTGGGAGCTCTGGGGGGGGGGGTGGGAGGGTGTGAGGAGAAATCTGGGGCTTTTCAAGGAGGCACTGTTTTGAGGAAGGAAGCATAGAGCTCATGACAGCAGGACTTTCAGTGCTCTGTGAGGGGCTGGACAAGTTAGAGCAGAGAGAGGTGTGAGGCTGGGCCTTGAAGGAAGTTGAACGGCAAAGAAAAACACCCAAGCTCTGTTCCAACAGTTCCAAAGTAGGGGGCACAAGACAGGCTCAAGCTGTGGGGGGACCTAGTTCCATTTGCTGTTCATTTATCAATGTTACTGCTTGAGTGATCCCATTGGGCTAAGTGGTGCTTCCCCATCCCCAGAAAGATGTATCTATGCCCTGGACTATTCAAAAAGTAGCTATTGTGGTGGGGGGAAAATGCAGAAACTATAAATGAACAACAATAAAGCAAATAAAAAAAAAGTAGCTATTGTGAAATTTTGTTGATTCTTTCTAGAAATTTTTTAAAAAACCACTTATCTGTATAACTGTTAATGTCAGTATACACACACTTATACACAAACAGTTTACAATTTAATCAACATATACAGACATTAAAACTGGGATTTTTTTCTCTCAGTACATGTAGATGTGACTCCTGCTTTCTACCAGATGTGCAGTATTTCATTGTACAGGGTTGTGAGTTAAACTGTGACACACAAAAAGATATGTTAGAATCCCTGTGCCCTCTGTATGTCCTCCTTGGAAAAGTGTCTGCTCAAGTCTTTTGCCCATTTTTTAATAGATTGTTTGTCTTCCTGGAGTGGAGTCATATGAGTTCTTTATATATTTTGGAGGTAAAACCATTGTCTGAGGCATCATTGACAAATATGTTTTCCAATATAGTTGGTTCTCTTTTCATTTTAATGCTGTTTTCTTTTGCCATGCAGAAGCTTTTTAATTTGACGAGGTCCCATTTGTTTATTCTTTCTTTTATGACCCTTGCTTTAGGGGACACATCATTGAAGATGTTGCTGTGAGGAATATCTGATATTTTCCTACCAGTGTTTTCCTCTAGGACTTTTATGGTGTCATGGTGTATATTTAAGTCTTTTATCCACCTTGAATTTATTTTTGTGTATGTTGTAAGTTGGTAGTCGAGTTTCACTTTTTTGCAAGTAGCTGTCCAAACCTCCCAGCACCATTTGTTGAAGTGGCTATTTTTACTCCATTTTATGCTTCTTCCCCTTTGTCAAATATTAATTGACCATAGAGACTTGGGTTTATTTCTGGACTCTCTGTTCTGTTCCATTGGTCCACGTGTCTATTCTTATGCCAGTACCAGGCTGTTTTGATTACAGTGGTCTTATAATACAGTTTGTTATCAAGTATTGTGATCCTTCCTGCTTTGTTCTTCTTTCTCAAAATTGCTGCAGCTATTCAGGGTCTTTTATGGTTCCACATAAATTTCTGAAATGTTTGTTCTATATCTGTGAAATATGTCATTGATACTTTAATACGGATGGCATTGAATCTATAAATCGCTTTGGGTAGTATGGCCATTTTGATGATGTTAGTTCTTCCTATCCATGAGCATGGTACATGCTTCCATTTGTTTGTGTCTTCCTTAAATTCTCTCTTCAGTGTTGTATAGTTTTCTGAGTACAGGTCTTTTACTTCCTTGGTTAGGTTGATTCCTAGGTACTTTATTTTTCTTGTTGCTCTATCAAATGGGATTTATTTCCTGATTTGTGCTTCTGATGTTTCATTGTTAGTATACAAAAATGCCTTTGATTTCTGAATATTGACTTTGTATCCTGCTGTTTTGCCGAATTCATTTATTAAGTTGAGTAGTTTTCAGATGGAGTCTATAGGATTTTCTATGTATACTATCATGTCATCTGCAAACAATGACAGTTTTACTTCCTCTTTTCCAATTTGGATGCCTTTTATTTCTTTTTCTTGTCTGATTGCTGTGGCTAGGACTTCTGATACTATGTTGAATAGGAGAAATGCAAATTAAAACCACCATGAGATACCACTAGACACTGGTCAGAATGGCCATCACAAACAAATCAATAGACAAGTGTTGGAGAGGACGTGGAGAAAAGGGAACTCTACTGCACTGTTGGTGGGATTGTAGACTGGTGTAGCCACTATAGAAAACAGTAAGGAATTTCCTCAGAAAACTAAAAATGGATTTGCCTTTTAACCCAGAAATTCCACAGCTGGGATTATACCCTAAGAGCCCTGAAACACCAATCCAAAAGAACCTATGCACCCCAATGTTCATAGCAGCACAATTGACAATAGCCAAGTGCTGGAAGCAACCTAAGTGCCCATCAGTCAATGAATGGATCAAAAAATGATGGTACATTTACACAATGAAATTCTACGCAGCAGAGAAAAAGAAGGAGACCCTACCCTTTGCAACAGCATGGATGGAACTAGAGAGCATTATGCTAAGTGAAATAAGCCAGGTGGTGAGAGAGAAATACCACATGATCTCACCTTTAA